>JZLH01S0395972.1:39724-50991 GCA_001188425.1 Eucidaris tribuloides | reverse complement strand
CGAGCGCGAAGGAGAGAAGAAGATGATGAAGAGAAAAGAAGGGAAGAAAGAAGAAGAAAGAAGAAGAAGAAGAAGAAAGCAAAGAAGCAAGAAGGAGAGAGGCGCGAGGAGGAAAAGGGGAAGGAGGAGGGAGTAAGGCAAAGAACAAGGGGTGGGGGGGTAAGAAGGGCAGGAGGAGGAGGAGGAGGAAAAGCGGGAAGGAGGATGGCAGAAGGCCGAAGAAGAGAAGAAGAAGAGGAGGAGGAGCGAGGAAAGAGAGAGGAGGCAGGAGAAGGCGCAAGGAACGAAAATTAAAGCAGAAGACTTTGAATGTGTCGTTTAATCCTTGGCCAACTGCCACCCCCCCCCCCCCCCCCCCCCCCCCCCCCCCCGCCTTATCATTTTACCTCTTAATTCTATCGAGTGTATTATAGTTTACAACACCATGAAATCAATCATTTCATGTCATATATTCAGTAATACAACTAGAATTGATAATTAAATGGAACCAGGAACTCCAAGTACAATATAATATGATATTTACGTATTCAACACGCGATGACAGTTTTAAAGGAGACATTTATAGAATAGAAACATAAATATGACGATATACATAATTCTATAGAGAGCCTTATATAGCCTACAATGAACATTGAATGGCCATTCAAGCAATATAACCCTTCCATAAAGCGAAATTAGGGTGAAAACATCACCCAACCTCGGGACTAATCTTGCTCGTTTGCTGTCGAAAACCGGCCTTTTAGCTGCTGACGTAAGAGCAGGGGCCTTTCTGGACTTGCGGGCAACTCCGCGACACGTAGCTCTTATGCGTATTAGCCTAGGAAAGACAACCCTGAACTTGTGTTGTTATTCTCCACCTTATGAAAATAAAAGATAGCCTAATACATGTACTTCATCGTCTTTGCAATTTACGTCTCATTATTTCCAACTTAATCATTCTACATGTTCTACGCAAAAATTCATGTTTCGGGAGCGAAAAACGCTGAAAAGGGCGAAAGCGACAGACTCAAGAATGATACTATGACTGTATTTATTGCGTTATTCTTTAGGAGGTCAGTGTTCCGAGTCGGCCGGCGATTTGCACTTTTGACATTAGTCAGACGGAGACTTTACCTCTTTCCACCAATGGAAGAATGCAGTTGATATTAATTAAATCATTACGAATATCATAATAATAAAAAAAAATAGACCAGATCAGTCCGCCGTAAACTTCGTATCATTTCCAGACGAGCTGGGAATATGATTCGTGGCGATTCTGCTGGGGTTACGATTCATGCGCGAGTAATGCAGTTTGGGGCGGTAATAAGGTCTTTAGCTAGCTGGAGTTAGCTGCTCGCGCTGCAGCATGAGCTCGCCACCACGGCTTGGCCGGACGCGCGGGCCTTAGGTTCTACCTGAATCAATAGCTGGCGGAATTCTACATTACCTGCGCGTGACAAGGTATGTAGATCTGCGTGGCAGATTCAACAAAAGCCAAACAAAAGTATTTAGATCTAAACTTTACACGCGCAGTTATGTCAGAGAAATGTCTACCTCGGAACATGATTCTACGAACATGATTCTACAATAAGTAACTATAGTTTTAGTTCTCGAACACAATTTCTAGTCAGGTTTATCCGGGCGTTTTGCTTTTCAAGCTATTTCCATGAATAGGGCCTACAGCTCTCGTGCTACACGGTGAGTTAAACACGGAATTTTTCAGGAGCATGTGTCCCCATTTCCGTGTCAATAATGACATAAATAAATGACATCAGGGATATGTTTTACCACGGAAAGAGGACAAATGTTATAGTCAGGACCATTAACAATTAAAACAATATTAAGCCGTTTTGAGAGTATGGACGCTGACACGACACTCTATGAACTTTACCTGCGTTATCGCAGTCTGTCCGTGAGCTGCGTTGTAGCGTATACCCGGGTGTGACGTCACACAAACAAAGGCCCTTTCCTGTAGCCGGTTTCGGAGATGGGAGAGGGTCAATTTATCGCAATTTATTTTCATAAAAAACCGAAGCTGACACACTTTCATGGCATGTTAGCCTGCATAAAATGTTTTAGATAACTCATTAAATTATAAATTAAACTAAATTTGTTTGAATTTTATTTTCCTTATGAATATCAAACTACGCCTCATATAGCTAATTTTGGTGCAAGGTTTAGACTTCATGTGTGAATTAGAAAAAAATCAATTGACATTGCAAGCTTATCTACACGCTGCATACTGTATGTCAGGCACACTAAACCACACTTCATTTGCTACAAAGGTACGCGCAGACACACATTCCACAGATCTGACTCTTGAAATTTGCGTACCGGGCTTTCTTTGTCTTCAACGACCCGAAATGAAAAAATGATTAATAATAGTCAGCAGATAAAGATGGCTTTCCTCGTTTCAATCAACTTGGAATTGTCGGGACATAACTCGTCAAATGATTCAGCACACTTATTGCTCTCCGTGATTTAATTCTTACAGGCTCACATAGCTGCTACTTTAAAGAATTAACTTCCCGTTTTAGGAATACAAGCTTTCCATTTAATGGATTTAAGGAGATTATCGATTTAATAAAACAACTGACGTTTACAGTTGAACATACGGTAAATTGATTTTAAACTGAAGATGTGTTTGAAATGTTTTTTTAATGAAACCTTTTAAAAATAAATTCCAAGATTTCATCTTTCTTCAGATTTAGGGGTTAAAATAGGTGGCCTAGTTAAGTACGTTATTGAGCCTGTCATTAACCTAAATAGACTTTATTCTCACTTAAACTAAAACAAAGTATTTGGTACAGACATTTTAAATGTGGCGCTTCATAATTTAGGCGTTCAAACCATTATTGCACATAAATAGATCAACAGTACAATTCCATTCTGCCAAAATTTATGTATTCGTCCATTATCAAATCTTTTCTATTCACATATATCTGATTTTATTATCTAATTATTCTGTATGTGTCTATAACGCATCATTCGATGTCTCTATAATCTATCGACATTTTATCTATCCACATCTATTCTATCTATCTATTATTATCTATCTATCTATCTATCTATCTTATCTTATCTATCTATCTAAATCTATCTATCTATCTATCTATACTATCTTACCTATTCACATTTATCTCTCTCTATCGTCAAACTGTGTACCTACTTACCTACCTACCAAAGCCTATCAATCTATTCTATGCTATCTATTAATCTAATCTATCCATTCTGCCATTGTTCTTTTTGGAAACAATCTATCTTTCTATTTTTTCAACTATAAAATTGTGCAGGTTCTTAAAAAATTTCAAGGAATAACAGAAGTAAGTCTCATGTGAAATTTGCATAATAAACAAGGACGTATAACAAAAAAACAGTGCATCACATACTTATGTCGAACGTAAATTTGTGTATATTTTATAGAATCTTTTATCATTATGCTGGTGTGTAGAAATTAGTTGTCTGGACCATCTTAAAAAAAATATGAGTGGATTAAATTACACCGATCATTAATAAGACGACATTCAGCCGAGCATACTTATATCGTCTTTTTCCCGAGTCGAGAAAGCGTAAAGGTATCTTCGGACTAACTTTAATCCCCGATGTCTCAAGATCGAATTAACATTTACCTCTTTCGTTGATTTCCCACGGCAGTAATCGTGTTAGAGGCTTAGCCACAACTTGTATAGCAAGAATGTTAATATTACTTGATAATATTTCCACGTTGAAAGTAACACTTTCGTTATTAACCCAAGTATTGATCATTTCACTGGCACGAATCTTTCATTATGCATTATATGATCCATTTGAAATCTTGTCACAGGAAGATTTAATTATAATATCACTGCCTCTGGTGTTTGTATGTACCCCCTACCCCAAAAAGTCGCCATTCGGATGCTCGTCTTGCATGTGGATTACAATGTTCATTGTAGTTAAAATAATGTACGTGTTATAGTTCATTATTAGTATATTTAGTTTCTCACAAGAGAATTTGTTCGCATCTGCTCCATGTCAATACTACGGGGGAATTGTTCAGAAAGTGGAATATAAATAATAATTGTCTCCACATTTCTATTTGTTATTCTAAAACTGGATGTATTTCTCAAAATCCACATTTGTAATCAATTATCATACATTACAAGTAACTCAAATTCACTTACACTGGCGACCGTCTAAATTTAAGTCCAGCTTAAAAACTGACGGCCATTCTGCATCAATACTATACCTCTGTATGCTACTTGTGGTCATTTTGCCGGTCATATAAATGACATAATTATTTTTGTATGATTCTCTCATTCTTTGCAACTTATCTTGTATCATCTCAAATATAATTCAATTGCCGTATATAATATTCTTTTATTATCGTATTGGTAATATCAAATCGTGTAAATTCCATTGCGAATATAATGTTCGTATATCATAACTGTAAATGTAATTTACTTACATTTATATCATTTTATCATTTTCTAAGTTATTTAAATTGAATCTATTTTATAAATTGTGGATAACACTTATTTGTTATTTTTGCTTTATGAATGCTGATCAAAATTGCAGAAAATAGAACCCTTTCAAACAAAACAAAACTGGAAATAAATGAGCGCGACATAACCAAATTGATCGTTTAATGAGGTATCATATAAAGTTCTTTATAATACGTTATAAATGAATGGAATTAATAAATATCTACATAAAATAATCAAAACATACAAAATCAAAAAAACGAAAATTAAACATACTGAAGTACTAAAAAAGACAACATGCTCTAATGTAACATTTTTAAGTGTCAATGACAAATTTAATTCAAAGTTTATGACCGAGACCTGAATTGTATTACACTTGCAGTACATCGCGATTAAAACACCTCCTCTAAAATCAACATAATAATAAAATAAATATTTAAAAAAAAATCAAATACAGAAATCCCAGAGGGAAAAAGATATTATGTGTTTCTGTGCTGAGCTGCATTAAGGGGATTGTGTGAAACCGGCAAATATACATGATACTGTGAATACAACCATTGTAAGAAATGCAAGTGCCAAATATATAACTATACAGTAGATTCATCTCAAGGTTGTTTCTTCGTGTTCATTTTTTTAATCTCTTTATTTTTGACAAAATTAGAATATAAATCAATCCTGAATGGAGCTGACCGCTGTATAGAAATACACTTTCTTGCACGTACTTGAAATGTGTAGCAAATATGGTCATTGTCCAAATTGGACCACTTACCTGCCAATATCCGTATCTTTTTAAAATAATACATAAAATATTAATGAAATACCATTGTATATCACAGCTTCTCTTATAGCCACAACAATTACATAGGACGTTGGCCCCACAATTCGAGACGTGGAATAGAAAATATATTGTCTGAATTACGAGATGTCATTTTCTGTATTGGCGTGACCAGGCTGAGGACAGAAGAATACAGCGAGAAAAACTATGACCCTGCTTTTACAGCTTTATGTCTGCTATATAACGAAGAGTCAGATGTAACCTAAACGGATAAACGTGTCTCGCCATTCTTATACTCAGTAAAGTTCAGTTGGCGCCTCAGAGGGTCTAAGGAGATGAGAATAACAAAGGCTAGGAAGGTTGTTTCATGTATCAAGCTGATGCTGCGGGCGATCGCAAAAAACACGATATTTTCTACTTCCAAAGCTGACAAAAAATAAGTGCGACCCACGGAATTCTTGCAAAAAAGGGCAGCTAATAAATAAAATCAAAAAGAGGTAAACTAATAGTATATTCCTTCATTAATCCCATCAATCAGTGCATTAATTTGTCAATCAGCTATAGCTTAGTAGTAGTCAGTATAGTAGTAGTAGTAGTAGTAGTAGTAGTAAAAAGTAGTAGTATAGTAGTAGTAGTTAGAAGTATTGTAGTGAGCAGTATAGAAGTAGTAGAAGTAGTAGTAGTTGTAATAGTAGTGTAGTAATAGAAGTTAGTAGTAGAAGTTGGTAGTTGTAGTGGCAGTCGTAGTGTAGTATAGTATAGTAGTAGTAGTAGTAGCAGTAATGTAGTTAGTAGTAGTAAGAGTAGCTAGTAAAAGAAGTAGCTATAGCTGTTAGTATATTAGTAATATTATACTCTAATAATTATTTGTAGTTAGTCTTAGTAGTAATAGTATTCTTATTGTAAAAGTAGTAGTTAGTAGAAGAATTGCAAATAGAAGTAGTATGTAGTAGTAGATCAGTAGTAGTTAGAAAATAGTAGTAGAAGATGCAGCCAGCTTAGAAAAGTAATATGTTAGTAGTAGTAGTAGTCAGTAAAAGTAGTAGTAGTATAGTACGTAGTTCGTTGTACGTCGATTCGTTCGTCAGTCGTGAGGCAGTAGTAAAGTAGTAGTAGTAGTACATGTAAGTAGTAGTTCTAGAAGTGAGATAAAGCTAAAAGGGGAAAAAGGTGGTAGTTGTAGTGGTAGTGTAGTAGTAGTAGTAGTAGTAGTTAGTATAGTAGTAGTAGCAGCTAGTAGTAGTTCAGTAGCAGCAAGCAGTAGTAGTAGTTGTTCGTCGTCGTAGGTTGGTAGTTAGTAAAAATAGTAATAGTAGTAGTAGTAGTATATAGTAAGTAGCCAGTAGTAGTAGTAGTAGTAGTAGATAGTAGTAGTAGTAGTACTAGTTAGTAGTAGCCAGCAGCAGGAGTAATAGTAAGTGTAGTAGTCCGCTAAGTAGTAAGTAGTAGTAGAGTAGCTAGTATTAGTAGTAGCAGTAGTAGTCGTAGTAGTAGCTAGTAGTAGTAGTAGTAGTAGTAGTAGTAGCTAGTAGTTTTGTTGTTGTAATACTGGTTGGTGGAATTGACAGTAGTCCAACAGAAAAGGAGGTATTATCTGTAGATGAGAATGGAATCTACCGAATATTAAAATACACATGTACATCATTATTGTCACACAGACTTGGTGGAAACGCGTTGTCTAGCTCGTGCGGACTTATAACTGAACTGTCAGTCAACTACTCGTAGGACCGTGACATAATTCGATATTCCATCCTAGTTTAGAGGAAGAGTCTGTCAAATAGGACGAGATTTCTCTTTGAAATTTGTAATCAAACCGAACATCTTTGGAAATACCCGCTGACGCCGTAAAAGCAAAGAATATCTGAACAGGCAGCCCAGAGTCTGGCAGACCATAAGCTGTAATAGATATGGTCTCTTGCCCTCGCTCTTGCTCAGCACGGCCTGTTAGCTCCAGTGTTTATTTTGAAAGCAGAAACATTATCGAGTCTGTGGTTTAAGCTGGGGAGCCTAACAATATTCCAAAAGCAATAAACACAGAGGGCTAGCAAATATAGAACTCATATTTCACGGAGAGAGGGAAACGTCTTCGTCAGTCGCTTGTTTCTTTCCACTGGTTTATTTTGATAACGACAGCCAAAGTTCAATTTTTCTTATCCATAGTCCTGCAGTTTCACGTTTCTACTTTCGCTTGTAAGACATTAATGTGATTGATGTTTACTTTAAAAATCGGTGCATATTTTAACACTTCAACGGAACAGAGTCTATATCATTCCTTCTAAATCTTACGGTTAATGATCCTTTTTCTTTCGCCGTCCCTTTTCTATTGCGAATACTTACCCCTTCACATCCGCAAATGCTGCGAACAGTGAACAATTAAAACTTTGTTAAAAACCCAATTATTCCAGCTAGCTTACTTATAATGTTCAACATTTTAGGGCTTGTAGATTTACATTGTATTTTCCGTTTGAGCTATCTCTTCAGCGTTATAGAGGCTTTACCCAATTTTGCCTTTATAAAATATCTTGTATTATTAATATTATCTTATTAACTTTATGCAGTTCATGTAACTTAATTATTGGGAAGAAACTTGCGGCATAATCATAATCATTTTCGTTCGTAGGTTAATTAAGGAATGTCTTTATTTGTATTTTTTGTGCGAGAGATAAAAGCAAAAGTAAGCGCGTTTTCGATCACTATAAATTAGAATGAAACTAAGATTTTTTTTTTTTAAACTTTTACATTCTTCATAATCTGCTATACAAGAGTGTACAACATGCAGTCAACACTTTCGTTGAAACTGCTATACCCTAACGAACTGTTATTAGTATGCGAGCTCTAGATTAGCGGGGGACTCTCATCGGCCTATGCATACATACCAGACATTAATTATAAATACAGCCCTAATTAAATATTCAGTAGAAACTACTCCCTGTACATCGAGACCCCGTTATTAAATCCTTTGCGTAGTAGTCAGCCGTAAGCTTGTCTTTATTTCACCCTAGAGCTTGTATATGAAAGCGCATCGAATATAGGGAGAAACACACTCTGCCAAGAGAGACAAAATCATGCACGGGTACTGCGTATGAAACTAGTCCATGCGAACGAGGGAGAGATTTTTTTAAACAACCTTACGTTGATAAATCTTGTTTTACTATGGTTTAGCGTGACATTCTTAATTGTAGTTAGAATCATGTAATACGTTTTAATATCGCCAACATTGTAACGCTATTACTCTACTTCTGCTGCTGCTATACTACTACGATTCCAATAAAATAAAGAAAACACGTCCATTCCATTTTTTGCAAGCAGGAATTTATGGTAGACAACGTTGTGGTTGTATATATTAATTTGCTCCAAGTGATTCTGTTGTGAACTATACTTATCTATTATATTTGCTAAATCTTTATAGTCGAAATGCTGTATGTGCAGTTTCACATTATTCACCTTTCGGGCATGTAAAAATTAAAACTGTAACATTGTTTCAAGTTAAACAAATTTTAGAGCGACATAATTCCTCCAGTGCTATATTGCTATGTGTGTATGACTGATAACGTCCAAAAACGAAAGCCTTGAAAAATTGCCACTTCATTAAAGTGCCTTTTAAAAATAGTTAAAATTCATATGAGTTCCAATTCCAATTTCTCACCCAATAGAATTCCCTGTGTCATAACCTTTTCTCCACCGCCGAAATTAAGTATACACTGATGACATTCATCCGTTGTAGCCTATATTTTTGTGGTGACAGTAAAACTGTCTAAATTATAGTGGATTAAGGGTGTTTATTTGACCATCTGAAACAGTAATCACGAGCAGATTTTTCAAAGTGTGCTTCCACCATCTTTAAACAAGCTGTCTTTAATCTTTGACTCAATTTAGGAAAACGGGAGTACAATGCAAAGGGCGTTGGCCGGTTTATCGCAAGCCCAATAATATTGGTGCCAGACCATAGCGGCTTGAATGGCCGTCAGATGTCCCATGGAGACGACCGAATTATGCAGGCCAACACTAGCGACTAAATATATCATTAAAATTCATTACAACGAGAACGAGATAGTGCTAGACACACGAACGAGCACGGAGCTCGAGAAAAACTAAAACTATACATGCACTGTACACTTGTAAAACCAGCTTTGTTGTCCATGAATCCTCTTCTTTTAAAAAGTGTGCTGTGTGTGTATGGAATGTGTGTTGTAGGTTGGTGAGGGAGAGGCGGGATTTTTCTCCAGGAAAACAAACATTAGATTTTATATTAGCCACCAATTGTGGCCTTATTATCAAGTAAACTCACGTCGAAATCAACCCATCGCACTAAAACATTTGGATGGAGAAACCGAACCAAAAAAATTACATAGAAATGTCTACAAAAATGATATGGTAGATAGGCGACCATGGTTGTTTGTATTTGTACATTATTTACTTACAACACCTGGTATCCTGCACACTCTTGAACCTAAACACCTCGGGGATACACAGAAGACAACGTGATTGTGACGCTAGTTCATGAAGGGTATCTTTTATTTTCAAGTTCTGCATTTGCAGTGATGACCCTCTATGCTAAAATAACAATGAGGCATCAACTAGAAGATAGAATTACACATACTAAAACACTAAAGTTAGCAGAAACATGTTATACAGATTATAGCGGGTCTTTAACGAAATAAACTCATTGCAACCGACATGACAAGTTTATCAATAGTTATTGAGAATTTATAACTATTTCCGGTAATAGTGTATTTGTTTCTTGAACATTACCAATTTTCCCCTCCAGGCGCCTGATTGCTTCCCCACATTCGTCAATTTGAACAGTATCAATAAATAAACCTCATAGCTTCAGCCCAAACCATTCATACCTTTCGCTACAGTTTTATGCCATCAGGAATGTGTGCTTATTGTTGCCAAAAACATCAAGGCATAACAAGACCCGAATTGGGCTCTGAAATTCACTTTAAATTATGTGGCCAAATTACAAAGATTCAAGAAAAAAAGAACCAAAACATAATCATAGAGTTTACATCTTTGTTACTCTCTTTATAAGCTGCGGAGGACAATGAGGCTAAGAACTGTTCATATATTTTCTGTCGATGTTCAGAAGCTATGTGAATGAAGAAATTTTTATGACGATTGTCGAGGGCCTCATTGCGAATGGTCTTATTCTACTGTTGCCTTTTATTTCGCAGATAAAAAAACAACTGAAACATGATAAGCTAATGTATAACCCAATTCAAGGTAAAGCCAATAATTATATTATATCTGCTTATATGCCTAAATGTGACTTATTAAATTATTGTAAATTGTTATTTTTTTATGTTAAAAAAGCAAAATAACACAAGGAGTAAGACGTGAAACTGAAACCCCACCAAATGTATTATATTGAGAATCCTATACATGTAAACATGTGGATTTAGAGTTTACAAAATGTTTTGGCGAACTACATACACGCGAAAATCCAATAAAGTCAAAATACAAAGACATATTCACGTTTACGTTAATAAAGAGCGGCCTAATGAAGCCACAAGTATAGTTTTGGTCGATTCAGACAACGAAAGTTTTTGTCAATCTTTTCAGAAAATGATTCTATTGGCTCATCCCGACGAATCATCAGAAAGAACTAAGCGAGTGTGAGTTCTTACTGAAATATGCGTTTAAGAGTGACACAATTAATGCTAATGTTTAATAATAAAATGAGAGCATCTAATAGGTCTAATGCACATTTAAGCTGTTTAAAAATTGTCGGGGTACCCAGGGTATTTTACAGTTGAGAATTTCTCAAAATTGAAAAACGGGAGGGTTTCAGATCAGTGCAAGCCAATTTTCAGCGGCATGATAGATCACAGACGTAGTGTCTGAAAATGTAATTGCAAAGACATTTCATTTGGTTACCATTTACCAAAAGACTATACCTGGTTTTAACGTCTTGCGAGCTATTGACGCCCCATGTTTTCTGTGATGGCATTTCCGAGTTCGGGTACCAGCTCAAACGGATGAATGAATACATCATACATCCTTACTATGTGCCAAGGCAATTTACGATGATCTATCTTCGGATTGAGCGT
>JZLH01S0395972.1:17224-34724 GCA_001188425.1 Eucidaris tribuloides | reverse complement strand
GTGATCAAAATGCAGAAAATAGAACCCTTTCAAACAAAACAAAACTTGGAAATAATACCGACATAACCAAATGATCCGTTTAATGAGGTTCATAAAGTTCTTTATAATACGTATAAATGAATGGAATTTAATAAATATCTACATAAAATAATCAAAACATACAAATCAAAAACGAAAATTAAAATACTGAAGTACTAAAAAAGACAAATGCTCTATGTAACATTTTAAGTGTCATGACAATTAATCAAAGTTTATGACCGAGACCTGAATTGTATACACTGCAGTACATCGATAAAAACACCTCCTCTAAAATCAAAATAATAATAAAAATAAATATTAAAAAAAATCAAATACAGAATCCCAGAGGAAAAGATATTTATGTGTCTGTGCTTGAGTGCATTAAGGGATTGTGTGAAACCGGCAAATATACATGTACTGTGAATACAACATTGTAAGAAATGCAATGCAAAATATATACATTATACAGTAGATTCATCTCAAGGTTGGTTTCCTTGTGTTCATTTTTTTAATCTTTTATTTTTGACAAAATTGAATTAAATCAATCCTGAATGGAGTGGACACGCTGTAGAAATACACTTCTGCACGTTACTTGAAATGTGTAGCAAATATGGTATTGTCCAAATTGGGACCACTTACCTGCCAATATCCGTATCTTTAAAATAATACATAAAATATATAATGAAATACATGGTATATCACAGCTTCTCTTATAGCCACAACAATTACATAGGACGTTGGCCAAATTCGATGGAATAGAAAATATATTTGTCTGAATTACGAGATGTCAGTTCTGTCTTGGCGTGACCAGGCTGAGACAGAAGAATACAGGAGAAAAATATGACCCTGCTTTTACAGCTTTATTCTGTAATAAACGAAGAGTCAGATGTAATAAACGGATAAACGTGTCTCGCCATTTTATCTCAGTAAAGTTCAGTTGGCGCTCAGAGGGTCTAAGGAGAGAGAATAACAAAGGCTAGGAAGTTGTTTTCATGTTCAGCTGATGCTGCGGGCATCGCAAAAAACACGATATTTTCTACTTCCCAAAGTGACAAAAAATAAGTGCGCACGGAATCTGCAAAAAAGGCAGCTAATAAATAAAATGCAAAAGAGGTAAACTAATAGTATATTCCTTCCATTAATCCATCAATCAGTGCATTAATTTGTCAATCAGCTATAGTAGTAGTAGTAGTAGTAGTAGTAGTAGTAGTAGTAGTAGTAGTAGAAGTAGTAGTAGTAGTAGTAGTAGTAGAAGTAGTAGTAGTAGCAGTAGAAGTAGTAGAAGTAGTAGTAGTTGTAATAGTAGTAGTAGTAATAGAAGTAGTAGTAGAAGTGGTAGTTGTAGTGGCAGTCGTAGTAGTAGTAGTAGTAGTAGTAGTAGTAGTAGTAGCAGTAGTAGTAGTAGTAGTAGTAAGAGTAGTAGTAGAAGTAGTAGTAGTGTTAGTAGTATTAGTAATATTATACTCTAATAATTATTTGTAGTAGTCTTAGTAGTAATAGTATTCTTATTGTAAAAGTAGTAGTAGTAGAAGAAGTTGAAATAGAAGTAGTAGTAGTAGTAGAAGTAGTAGTAGAAATAGTAGTAGAAGTGTAGCAGTAGAAGTAATAGTAGTAGTAGTAGTAGTAGTAAAAGTAGTAGTAGTAGTAGTAGTAGTCGTTGTCGTCATCGTCGTCGTCGTAGCAGTAGTAGAAGTAGTAGTAGTAGTACATGTAGTAGTAGTTCTAGAAGTAGTAGTAGAAGTGGTAGTTGTAGTGGTAGTAGTAGTAGTAGTAGTAGTAGTAGTAGTAGTAGTAGTAGTAGCAGTAGTAGTAGTAGTAGCAGCAGCAGTAGTAGTAGTTGTCGTCGTCGTAGTGGTAGTAGTAAAAATAGTAATAGTAGTAGTAGTAGTAGTAGTAGTAGTAGCAGTAGTAGTAGTAGTAGTAGTAGTAGTAGTAGTAGTAGTAGTACTAGTAGTAGTAGCAGCAGCAGTAGTAATAGTAGTAGTAGTAGTAGTAGTAGTAGTAGTAGTAGTAGTAGTAGTATTAGTAGTAGCAGTAGTAGTAGTAGTAGTAGTAGTAGTAGTAGTAGTAGTAGTAGTAGTAGTAGTAGTTGTTGTTGTAATACTGGTGGTGGAATTGACAGTAGTCCAACAGAAAAGGAGGTATTATCTGTAGAGAGAATGGAATCTACCGAATATTAAAATACACATGTACATCATTATTTCACACAGACTTGGTGGAAACGCGTTGTCTACTCGTGCGACTTATGAACTGAACTGTCAGTCAAACTACTCGTAGACCGTGACATAATTTGCGATATTCCATCCTAGTTTAGAGGAAGAGTCTGTCAAATAGGACGAGATTTCTCTGAAATTGTAATCAAACCGAAATCTGAAATACCCGTGACGGTAAAAGCAAGAATATCTGAACAGAGCAGAGTCTGGCAGACCATAAGCTGTATAGATATGGTCTCTTGCTCCGCTCTTGCTCAGCCACGGCCCGTTTAGCTCCAGTGTTTATTTGAAAGCAGAAACATTAATCGAGTCGTGGTTTAAAGCTGGGGAGCCTACATATTCCAAAGCAATAAACACAGAGGGTAGCAAATATAGAACTCATATCACGGAGAGAGGGAAACGTCTTTCGTCAGTCGCTTGTTTCTTTCCACTGGTTTATTTTGATAACGACAGCAAAAGTTCAATTTTCTACCAGCTGCAGTTTCACGTTCTACTTTCGCTTGTAGACATTAATGTGATTTGTGTAGTTTAAAATCGGTGCATATTTTAACATTCAACGAACAGAGTTATATCATTCCTTCTAAATCTTACGGTTAATGATCCTTTTCTTTCGCCGTCCCTTTTCTATGGAATAACTTACCCCTTCACATCCGCAATGCTGGAACAGTGAACAATTTAAAAACTTTGTTAAAAACCCAATTATTCCAGCTAGCTTACTTATAATGTTCACATTTAGGCTTGTAGATTTACATGTATTTCCGTTTGAGTATCTCTTCAGCGTATAGAGGCTTTAGCAATTTTGCGCTTTATAAATATCTTGTATTATTAATATATCTTATTAACTTATGCCAGTTTCATGTAAATTAATTATTGGGAAGAAACTTTTGCGTGCATAATTCATAATCATTTCGTTCGTAGGTTAATTAAAGAATGTCTTTATTTTGTATTTTTTGGCGAGAGATAAAAGCAAAAGTAAGCGCGTTTTCGATCACTATAAATTAGAATGAAACTAAGATTTTTTTTAAAACTTTTACATCTTCATAATCTGCTATACAAGAGTGTACAACATGCAGTCAACACTTTCCGTTGAAACTGCTATACCCTAACGAACTGTTATTACGTATGGAGCTCTAGATAGCGGCTATGCATACATACCAGACATAATTATAAATACAGCCCTAATTAAATATTCATAGAACTACTCCCTGTACATCGAGACCCCGTTATTAAATCCCCTTTGGTAGTTAGTCAGCCGTAAGCTTGTCTTTATTTCACCCTAGAGCTTGTATATGAAGCGATCGATATAGGGAGAACCACACTTGCAAGGGAGAAGACAAAATCATGCACGGTGTACTGGTATGAAACTAGTCCATGCGAGAGGGAGAGATTTTTTTAAACACTACCGTGATAAAATCTTGTTTTACATGGTTAGGTGACATTCTTAATGTAGAATCATGTAATACGTTTAATATCGCCAACATTGTACGCTATACTCTACTTCTGCTGCTGCTATACTACTACGATTCCAATAAAATAAAGAAAACACGTGCCATTCCATTTTGCAAGATGTGAATTTATGGTAGACAACGTTGTGGTTGTATTATATTAATTGCTCCAAGTGATTCTGTTTGTGAACTATACTTATCTATATATTTGCAAATCTTTATAGTCGAAATGCTGTATGTGCAGTCACATTATTCACCTTTCGGGCATGTTAAAATTAAAATGTAACATTGTTTCAAGTTAAACAAAATTTAGAGCGACATAATCCTCCATGCTATATTGCTATGTGTGTATCTGATAACGTCCAAAAACGAAGCCCTGAAAAATTGCACTTCATAAAGTGCTTTTAAAAAGTAAAATTCATTGAGCTTCCATTCCAATCTCCCCAATAGATTCCTGTGTCATAAACCTTTTCTCCACCGGAAATTAAGTCATACACTGACATTCATCCGTGTAGGCCTATATTTTGCTGGTGACAGTAAAACTGTCTAAATTAGTGTGTTTAAGGGTGTTTATTTGACCATTGAAACAGTAATCACGGTCAGATTTCAAAGTTGTGCTTCCACCATCTTAAACAAGTGTCTTTAATCTTTGACTCAATAGGAAACGGGAGTACAATGCAAAGGGGTTGGCCGGTTTTATCGAAGCCCCAATAATATGGTGCCAGACCATAGCGGCTTGAATGGCCGTCAGATGTCCCATGGGAGACGACCGTTATGCAGGCCAACAGCTAGCGACTAAAATATATCATTAAAAATTCATACAACGAGAAGAGATAGTGTAGACACACGAACGAGCACGGAGCTCGAGAAAAACTAAACTATACATGCATGTACTTGTAAAATCTTTGTTGTTTCAGTGGTAATTCCTTCTCTTTTAAAAGTGTGTGTGTGTATGTGTGTGTGTGTGGTTGGTGAGGGGAGGGGGATTTTTCTCCAGGAAAACAAACATTGATTTTATATTAGCCACCAATGTGGCTTATTATCAGAGTAAACTCACTCGAATCAACCCATCGACTAAAACTTGGATGGAGAAACCGACCAAAAAATTACATAGAAATGTCACAAAAATAATGGTAGATAGGGCGACCATGGTTGTTTGTATTTTGCTACATTATTTACTTACAACATGTATCTGCCCACACTTTGACCTAAAAATGGGGATACATCAGAAGACAAACGTGATTGTGGTAGTTCATGAAAGGGTATCTTTTATTTTCAAGTCTTCTTCATTGCAGTTGATACCCTCTATGTAAAATAACAATGAGGCATCAACTAGAAGATAGAATTACACATACTAAAACACTAAAGTTAGCAGAACATGTTAATACAAGATTATGGGGTCTTTAACCGAAATAAACTCATTGCAACCTGACATGACAAGTTATAATAGTATTGAGAATATAATATTCCAGGTAATAGTGTATTTGTCTGAAACATTACCAATTTTCCCCTCCAGGCGCCCTGATTGCTTCCCCACATTCGTCAATTTGAACAGATCAATAAATAACCTCATAGCTTCAGCAAACCATTCATACCTTCTACAGTTTTATGCATTCAGGAAGTGTGCTTATTGTGCAAAAACATCAATGGCATAAAAAGACCCGAATTGGGTCTGAAATTCACTTTAAATATGTGGCAAATAAAGATTCAAGAAAAAAAGAACCAAAACATAATCAGAGTTACATCTTTGTTACTCTCTTTATAGCTGGGAGACAATGAGGGCTAAAACTGTTCATATATTTCTGTGATGTCAGAAGCTATGTGAAGAAGAAATTTTATGACGATTTGGAGGGCTTGCGAATGAGTCTTATTCTACTGTTGCCTTGTTATTTCGCAGATAAAAACAACTGAACATGTAAGCTAATGTATAACCCAATCAAGGTAAAGCCAATAATTATATATATCTGTTATATGTAAAATGTGACTTATTAATATTATTGTAAATTGTTATTATGTTAAACAAAATAACAAGGAGTAAGACGTGAAACTGAACCCCCACAAATGTATTATATTGGAATTATACATGTAAACATGTGGATAGAGTTTTCAAAATGTTTTGGGAACTACATAACGGAAAATCAATAAGTCAAAATACAAAGACATATACGTTTACGTAATAAAGACCGGCTAAATGAAGCACAAGTATAGTTTTGGTCGATCAGACAAAATTTTTGTCAATCTTTCAGAAAATATTCTATTGTCACCCCGGACATCAGAAAACAACATCATACCTACTGAAAATGGTTTAGAGTGACACATTATGATGTTTAAAATAAAAGAGAGCATCTAATGGTATGCACATTAAGCTGTTAAGAAATGTCGGGGTTACCCCAGGGTATTTTACAGTTTGAGAAATTTCTCAAATTGAAAACGGGAGGGTTTCAGATCAGTGCAAGCAATTTTCAGGGCATTGATAGATCACAGACGTGTGTCTGAAAATGTAATTGCAAAGAATTTCATTTGTGTTACCATTTACCAAAACTATACCTTGGTTTTAACGTCTTGCGAGTATTGACGTCCCTGTTTTTGTGATGGCATTTTCCGAGTTCGGGTACCAGCTCAAACGGAGAATGAATACATCATACATCCTTACTATTTGCCCAAGGATTACGATGACTATCTCGGATTGGGTTCCACTCACGATAATAAGTTATTCAGAAGGTCAAACACGTCCGTTTACTTAGAATGTTATATTATAGTCGTGGGTCAAAGAAGATCCTTTTTGTTAAAGGCGTATTTTCCGATGGCACACACATCGCACGAATAGTATACCTGGTAAACATTGCTATACGTTTGAGGCTTGAAGGAACGAAATGAAATACTATAGTACCTCGTTTCAATATTGGTTGCCAGCTACATTTCTAAAGGGTTAAAGTGACCAAATCCTTATTTGTATCGCGGGTAGAATGACCATGTTTACCACAATAACGCGTCAGAAGGAGCCCCGAGGATCTTTACGAATTATGCAGCAGTTAAACTTTTTAGTACCACCCTCAGGATATCACACGCAAAGTCTATGGAATTTTGTAGCAATGGTAATGAGAGGATTAAAAGACTATAGTTAACAAACAGATAGACGCAAACTGGACAGTGAAATATAAGAAAGATACAGATAAAGAGCCACAAGTTAGATAGTTTAAGAAAATGTATTGAATTTCATTGTCATAAACATAATGAACAGGTTTACTTCACAGTTAACGAAAATAACTTTGACTTAAAGGCATTTCCGTTAGATCAAACTTTTCCCTGCATGACCCTCACAGCAATCGGAAGAAAAACTTTTCTTGGAATCGTAAGAAGACTTACAGGCTTAATCTGGATTTTAGCTGGTAAAAACGGCTGTTTAAAATTTTATACAATGCTGTTTACTATATGACCTGATCAAGAATTGTTTTAAAAGCTTAAACAAGTGTTTAAAATTTGAAACAGCAGTGTTCAAATGTTGAACATTACATTGCTGTTCAAAACTTTAAAAGTTAAACTTTTAAACAATACCTGATCAGTTCATGTAGTAAACAGCGCCTGTTTAAACTTTAAAAGTTAAACTTTTAAACAATACCTGATCAGTTCATGTAGTAAACAGCGTTGTTTAAAAGTTTAAACAGCCGTAAAAGTTAAAGTCTATGCCATTGTAAATTCTCCTTTGTAACGTGGCCATTTGATTTGTACGCATGCATGACCATTTATCTTTAACGAAACTTTCCTGAAATAAATGTCAAATGTCTTAGTTTTGGGCTACAATCTTAGAATAGATACAGTAATATGAGGTAATAAACCACTAGACTTGCAAACTGATAAAATAAACCGCCTGGAAAGAAATTGAAACTGAAAAAAGTGATATCATGAACAATTTATAAATAAAAAAAAAAACAGTTTCAATCCTCGTTGAGCAGTAGTGAATATTTTTTCGTTGCATCAAAAAAAAAATCTGTTTTACAATTATAATAAGTGGTATTTTCATGGTGATCAAAGAATTAGTCACATATTGAGGGGCTGTATACAGTAGTAGTAGTAGTAGTAGTAGTATAGTAGTTAGTAGTTAGTAGAGTATAGTAGTAGTAGTGGTGGGTAGTAGTAGTAGTGGTATAGTAGCTAAGTAGTAGTTATAGTAGTAGTAGCAGAGTAAGTAGTAGTAGAGCTAAGTAGTAGTAGTAGTAGTGTAGTAGTGGTGGTGGTGGTAGTAGTAGTGTTAGTAGTAGGGTAGTATAGTAGTAGTATCGTAGTAGTAAGTATAGGTATAGTAGAGTAGTAGTAGTAGGTAAGTACGTAGTCAGAAGTAGTAGTAGTAGTAGTAGTAGTAGTAGTACGTAGTAGTAGTGGTAGTATAGTAGTACTAGTAGTAGCACGTGGTAGTGATGAGTAGTAGTCAGTAGCCAGTAGTAAGTAGTAGTCTAGGTCTTAGCGTTTTATTTCGGTTTATTTCTCCGAGTTGCAGCCAGTACTCGAATATCGCGCAAGCGAGCTGAGGGCGGATTACCCCAGGTGATTGCGTCGCCCTTGTTTTCGGGCGACGCAAATCACTGGGGCGGTAATCGCCCTCACTCGCTTGGCGCGATATTCGAGTATTTGGCTGCAAATCGCTCGAGAAATTAACTGAAATAGAAACGCTAGACCCTAGGACTATAGTAGGCTAGTAGCAGTAGTAGTAGTAGTAGTAGTAGAAGAGAAGGAGTCGTCCAATAGAAACAAAATATTATTTGTGAGAGCATTTCCTCACAAGGTCCGCTATGGTTCTGATTATAACACATCTAGTCAGCAGCTCCTTTTCTTCTCTACGTCTGCTGAATAACCGAACTGTAACGTTAAAACGCTCACTTTTCCATGAATGCATGGGGAAGCCTTATGATTGACAAGTATAGCATCGAAGCCTAGTAACAATGAAACGATCCACGTATTGATGGCAATTAACCAGGATTTGGGAATAAATGTTGCTACTCAACCGTTAAGTCTTCCAGTCTACCGAAATTACACCATTTGTTGCTTCAAATGTTGCGCTACATTAGCACCCTTTCTAGTTCACAACATTTTGTCCAAACCTTTAGAAACCTTACATACCCCATGCAGGGGATTAAGATATCTGTCGTTATTTGGAGCAAACACGAAACTGGGACTATTCAAAAATCCCCAGACTTAAAAAGATATCGTCCTTCAAACTCCACAACAAGTCGAAATCATTTGACAAAACGACAAACGTAATAATGCAGTAATCAAAGAGAGAAACTACCGGACACAATCCACTCAAATATGTCTGCGTTTCTCATGTCGAGGTGTTGAGTTGAGTGCCGTAAACACTTTTATTTCCATTCAAATACAAATTATGACAATTGCAGACACACAAAACGTAACAGGTTTGTCAGGTGGTACAATTACTTCACCCATTATATACTGCATGGATACCGTGTGGAATAAACAGATCACAGAAGGAATTAAGACATCACTCTTTTCAATGAACATTTTAACTACATATTGTTTGGCAAAGAGTTCCAGACATCTGTTTGTAAACACTTATTTTTTGTCATGTCTTGTCAGAAACACCATAATTTAGGAATCCAAGTACCTGAATTTGTAGATTCTCTAGGCCTATGTGTCTTCATATTATGCGAAAATTCAGCCAAATTTCCGTCAATTACTGACTGAGATTTTCACACGTTCGTATGCAATACAGGAAATAAAGAAAGAACAGACAAAGTTAAATAAAATTCTCCATTAAGCGGGAATTCGAATCATTGCTGGAAATGCATCGTAGCATATTTTGCAAGATTGTAATCGCACTATCAGTAAATAGTCAAAGTAACACTTGATGTCAAATAAAGATGTCGGTTGTGAAACATTAAACTCATATTTGATAGAAATGTATTCGAATTATCAAGGGCGTAGGCTGGGGGGTGCACTGGGTGCACGTGCACCCCCCCCCCCGCAGAGCCAAAGGAGTTCCGCCCCTGGCAAGCAAAAAGAAATTTTCACCACCTTTTCTGCTTTCAACGCCTGATTTTCTCAACTTTAGTTCCCCCTCCCTAAGATGTGCACCTCCCCACACCAAGTTAGTACCACTTCCGCAAGATGTGCACCTCCCCATGCCCATACCAGCCTACGCCCCTGGTCAATTCAGGTACAATTTTCGAATAATGTTACCGAGTTTATTTGTAAAAATGGTCATCAGGGTCGAATGGTCGAGACGGGTTCGTCATTGTGCACCGTGATGAATTAGGGGGCAAAGAAACCTTAATGGCTACTTAAGTATAATTATATACATTTCAGTGATTAACTGTGCAGCATGATCTCAACATACACTTAATTGTTTTCCACCAGAATAGAATTCCGCTTACCTGTGAAGTGATCATTTTCAACGAAAATTACGTCCTTGACCTACTAGTAATTCAGCATTGGATAATCGCGATATACGGGTTTTGAAGATTTCCCGAAGCCATTTTAGATTAATTTAGCAAATTATCAATATCATTTTATTAATAGAATAAGTTCCCATAATTATCATTTTAACCTATTTTTCCCAATCGGGCAGGTGCATTTCTATCAAAAAATTAGGTTTATAATCGTGGCAATTTGATGTCAATTCTGTCGTATCTACCCGACAGCGGGTCATTTTAACTGCCAGCGATTGCCGCGGAAATGCAAAATCGTTTTAAGTCGCGTAATCGCAATTGCAGGGGGAAATTGATTATTTGAAAAGGTTGAACGGCAAGCCTGATTTTTTTTTTCGTTTGGGAACCTTATGATTATTTTAGTATGACACAATGAGTCTGTAGCACAGATCAAGACGCACGTCTTACAACCAGTCATAAAATCAAACAGTCTACAGACATCATATATACTTTACTTTCGCAAAAAACTGCTCTGCATAATTTTCCTTTATAATTTCCATGCAGTAAGGTCGTTTTTTTTTCTATTTTTGTTTTAGGATATATGAAGTTGTGTTACAAAGAGAAAGATATAAGATATTGCGTTATTATATCTTACAATAGAAAGTAAATGTTTATATTATTTATGCCGTGTAAAGTTCACATGCGCATGTTATCGTTGCCTCCGAGATTCTGAAAATCCCATAGAATTAACACAGGGTAGATCCGGTTCCCGTAGTCAACGGGTTTCATCGGCAATTATTCTTAATATTTTGCTTTTAATATTACGTCATACATCGTGGGCTTGCATATGAGTGACGTCACATTGACTCCGGCGTCGGACCGAGTTGGCGCGTTGGTTGTTTTTAAGACATCGGGGAATTATTCTTAAAGGTATTGGCTAACATTTACCACAGTTAAAAAAATCTGAGCCGCATGACTTCCCAAGCTACCAGTGTCTTTGACGAAGTCTAAAAATGAAGCCCTGAAAAAATTGTATTTCAAAATGATTATTTAGTGCTTTAAAAAAGTGAAAATCGTAAGTTGACCAGATTCACTTGCCCATTTCCTCCCATAGACTTACTGTGTGTACACCTAGGTTAATAAAACTCGCCCCGAGTTTTATTGTTTATTCATGTATAACTTGCCATTGGCAGTGTAACTTTCCAAACTTTTGTATTCTAGGGTGTTTATTTGTCCATTTGAACACTACTATGTAGCTCAGATATCAAAGTTTGACAATGTTTTAAGTTGAAGCTCCACAATGTTAGCCCATCACTTTAATAATGCCATGTTATATTCTATTATGTTTATCGTTATGTTAAAAATGTTATTTGTTTATTAATTTTCTTTACATTTTTTGTTGATGGGAAATAAACCTGATATTGAATCTTGAATTTTGAATCTTTAATCTAGAAAACATACAGTACATGTTTGTGCACGCGCCGTGTGGGTGTGTGTGGTTATGAGAATGTGAAGGACAGAACGATAAAAAGAAGCAAACAAACAAACAGACATACAGACACGCCACCAAACAAACATGTCACGTTCTTGGAATCGTGTTGTAAGTACTACATGTACTTCAATTTCAAAGGATGATATGAAATATGTGATGGAAAATTTACTTCTGCCAAAGTCTATACATATATATATATTTTTTTTTGAGAGTATATGGAAAAAGTTATTCATGGCATTCAGCACACAATAGCCAATATTCATCTAGTCAAACAAAGGTAGAGAAATAATATCATGAAAACTATCGGCTGTTAAAACGTCGAAATAATGATAATTTACACTGATTACAATTCTCATCTCAATAGCCATAATTATTGTGTTTTAATGTATCAATTTGAAATATAGAAGTGCAAACCTCTTAATTGTCATTTTAAATTGTCCATGGGATTCTGTAAAATCAACAATATAAAATTATACCAATAAGATTACATAAATGTAGTGGCAAAAATAGCTGAATTAAATAATGTAAATAAATGGACTAATTCATTGATTCCATATAAAGTATACATGCACACTGTATCTTAATCAGTTTTGCGTGTACATCTTCGGCAAACACCTTAATGATTAAGTTTAGTAAAGTATGAATAAGAGATACATGACAACAGTGACGAAAATGATAACGGAATGTAAGAATTCTCGAAAACAGTTATCGGATTTGACCTGTTCCTCTTTAAAGCCATCGTGTAACAATATTTTCAATAAAAAAAAAACTCACAAGTACATTATTCCCCGTTCTACCAGTGTCTCTGATAGGATCTAAACATGAAGCCCTGAAAAATTGCAGTTCAAAACGATTATAAAGTGCTTTTAAAAAGTGAAAATTGAGAGACCATTCCAATCCACCCAGACTTGTGTATTGCAAAATTTTCATCAGCTGAGAATAATTCACGTGACGATTTTTATCTGTACATAGTTTGCTATAATGACTGCATACCTGTCCAAAGATTTGTGTTAAAGCGTGTTTATTTGTCCATTCAATCACTGTCAATATGTTAGAAAGCAAAGTTTGACAATCTTTAAAATGGGGCTTCCACAATGTTATTTTAACAACACGTTGCAAACCGATTGTCTTTAATACAATGCAAAAGCACGCAGATTTTATACGCTGAACGCATTGGTTTTATGCACTCTCGCAGATCATAATGGCAGCATACAGCCCGTGCAATGGCACTGAAATAAATTACCGATAAAATAAACATATAGGCAAACTCATAGACTTGGATAGATCTCATCCACCAACGTCATTTACGGAATACATTCCGATACTCTGAGGCTGAAAAATCTATCCGCACTTTCCTCGTTGCGAAGATAGAGGTAGCCGACCTTACAGAAGGAATATGCAGGAGGAGCGGGGGCGGGGCGGGGGGGGGGGGAGGGGCTTCGACGCAGGGAAAAATCTTGGGATGGGGAGGGGGGCAAAAATATCAACGGCCCCCTAAATTTAACGAATTTACAGGGCCCTTCAATCTACAAACACTTACTTGCTTCTTGAAGGGCCTTGCAATTCCAAATAGTTTTTTTTTCAATTATTGACAAAGGTTAAGCTTTGTTGTTTTGTTTTCAATGCCTTGTTTTGGTCAAAATTAAATTATGTTAATTTTATCATCAGATTGTTATCATATGTATTTAAAATTATGATTATTATAACTTGTCGACATTATATTCACTTATTGTATTGTTGTTTTCAATTATGTAAAGCTTTTCCTTGTATTTTGTTATATTTTTGTTATGTATTCGGAAATGGAAATAAAATGAAATGAATAAATGAAATGAATTACAATGCGAAAACCCCATGATTTTCTGTATGTGTAAAATGGGGAGGGGTCTGTCCCTGCCACCCCATGGCGCCGCCCCCAGAGGAGCGGGTATTTGTTCACACAAATAAATATACTAGATAGTGCGCCATATCAAAGACAAGCTGCAGTCTCCATGTAGGCGTAATGCATCTGACAGATAACATCATCTACATGTAGATGCAGAACTCAGTGGCAGCGGGTCTTTGTGATGCACCGCTTTAACGCTGTGGTGAAGTCGCTCTACATTTATCATAATCAAATGCGGTGTCGACCGTCACTATACAATAATTTGTCGGAAACATCTCAGCAATTTGCGGTCGGAAGTTTGAGTATTTAGTAATATCAATAGCATCTGAGTGGGCATAGAGTAGTTCTGGTTAATGGTCAAATACCATGACATCCGAACAAGTAATGCATGGTCACGCCCCCCCCCCCCACACACACACAACACATGACCATGACATGTGTTCGCAAGACAGCACTCGTTATCATGTTTTCTAACATACCGTATTGTGGCACTGACGTAACTAAGACAAAAGCTATTAAGCCTGAGCTCAAGATATTTATGAAGGAATGTAGTACTTGGGATGGTGAAGTCGTTTAAAGTATGTTTTGAAATACACTTGATGTAAATACCATTTGAAACAGTCGTACCTTTAACGACAGAAGAGGTTTATTAGAATCCATTAAGAGTTCCGGTACAATTTGGATGTTCAAAAGAACTAGCCGTCAAGCAATATTTCTTTTCTGCAGCATTACTGCACGATTATGTTCACCACATGAATCCATAAACATTTGAAAATAATGTTAATACATTGGTATCAACAATTAAAGTCTTAATGACATCTCGTCGACTCAATGGAAAAGGGGGTTAACGTCCATGTATAACCCCTTTTCCAGTGAGATAAAATTCTTATCTATGATCTAATGGTCGAGATTTACCACAAAAACTTCCATGAAGAATAATTAATTTCTGCCTCAAACGTCACTAGATACAACAAACTACATTACAAAAAAACACAATTAGATTGATATATAGAACGAGAGATAGAAAGAGAGATGGATGGATGAATAGGAGGATGAATGGATAGATAAGTAGATAAATAAACAGATAAATGGATTGAGATAGGTAATAAGGCATGTCAATCATATACATGAAGTTGCAATTTAAAACACTCAACTATTTCTTTCTGTCGCCATTTCCCCCGTTTCTCTGGACTCAAGATGGGGGGGGGGGGAGGAGATGTGCATTTATTTTGTTTCCTTGCTCGTCAAAATTTCATTGTATAATAAGTACATCTTAAATATCTTTGGTGAGAAAGACACCACTAAAAAACTTAGTTTCTGTCAATTTAAATAAACTACTTTCAAATAATATTCCTAAATTACTATGGACTGATGCTGAGAGAGAATCGTAAGATTTTGCTTGCTGAGTCACGCGAAGTAGGTTTCCTTAAAAGGGTCACGGAGGCACGGTGTTTTGCGTGACCAGTGTTACCCATTTTATGCGATGCATTTTGCGAAATACGAACCGTCAGGCTTAAATGAAATCTGTCTTCATGTTGATTTTGACAATTACATTTGAATAAGACTCATTTCAATCACCCGCACTAAGAAACAATCCCATATTACACCAGTATTCAGGTATTAAAGCAACTACATTGCTTCCCCGTCCAGTCACGTTTAATGTTTAATGTACTGCTTTTGACCTTTCAATGTCTCCATGCAATGGCTCCAAAATATCTAAGTGAAATGTTTATATTTAAAGTGTAAGTAATGTCCATCTCGCAATCTAAGATCTGCTGAGAAAGATCGTTTGCATTGACCGAGCATACAGACCAAGTTTTATGGGGAACGATCTTTCGTTCATGCTGCCCCTTCACTCTGGAATATCATCCCACCATGTTTGAAGAACCCCTCCACGACACCTAAGTTTTAATCCACCTTAAAAGCATATTTATACAAAAGTGCTTTGACTGAATTATCATTACAGTCTCCAGCATCTTTCTTAACATTTCTTTTTTATTTCTAAAAGCACATAGAGACGCATTTACAAGCTATACAAGCACTGTGGTATTATTATCATTATTCACTCTTGAGTTGCAAATACATACATATGCATCCGGTGCAATGTCCGTATCATTAAAATTTTTAGACTGATAGTATAGAGACGATCAATTCTCTGAAAGATGTTTTGTTTTTGCTGTGAATCTATGAGTTGGAAGATTCATTATAAGTCGTGAAAACAATGAAATCCACGAATTCCTTATTTTTTTTACTTCATTGGACAAATTAAACAATTGAACAATTGAACAATTAAGTCCACAAATTCGTTATTTTTTAGAACAATTTCAGTGGACGTAAAGAAAAAAGTGTGAAATACTAAATAAAGCAAGTTAGCAATATCAATCTGAAATGAATATCATGAGTGTCTCTTTTATAATAATATGTAGATTCTGTGCACTCGAAAATGGCACGTTTTAACCGGTGGGTAGGTTAATTTGGTGCGATTCCTCTAAATATTAGATAATCATGATTATAATTTGCCCAGCACCTGCCCAACATTGTCGTGGGCAACATACCGTAACACGAACAGATCATGGAGTTGGCACCCTGTGAAAACACGATCAGGCGAGAGCATTAAGAATGTATGAGTAGACGTCATGAAAATAGTGAATTAACATGGTGCAATGGCAGAGTAGTTCGAATGGAAAATCTATAAAACGACAGCCATTAAAAATGAAACACAATCATTGATTTTATTTAATACAACTCGTCCAAGGTTGAAACGCCTTCATGTTTTCATACCAAACACGCAATGGAAATTCTAAGATGTGACATACATTTACATCACATACTACGACAAAATATATAGAACAAGATCACGAAATACAGTCAGTAGACAAAGTGCAATGAATCTGAAGTCGAGGACGGTACTTTCCCAGATGCCCGTCAGATGTGATTCGGCATTTTGCTGTCATGATTTGGAGGCAATTAATCTAGTTTTATAGGTGAATCAGCTGCTCAACTCCGTATCTTCGATAATATTTTCACAAAGTGAACTAAATTGAATTTTCCGCATTGGTTTACCGGAGCCGAGCGCGTACAGCTGGTGAGTGGTGATACACATACGCGCGCGTGTAGAAGTGGGACGAAGTTATCGTCGGATGTCTTCTATGCATGCGATACAACAACTTTACAAATGTGATAAAAGAAAGAAAAACGCATTTTTTTTTGCCGTTATTGTTATGTTTGAATTTTGATGTAAACTGGGGCAACAAAAGAGCAAGTCGAATGAAATAAAACACAATAGCCAGGAAACAAATTGTATTACTTAGCCAAAAAAAAAATCTTACGTAATATTTTTCGTTTTGTGCACTTCAATTTTCATTTTGGTTCTTGTTTTCGTGTTTAATTCTTCAGCTTAATCCATTTTCCCCTTTCATTCCCCATTCTTTCCGATTTTAATCTTCACATTGTTTTCAATAATCTTGTTTTGATTTCTATATTCCATTCCTCGTTGTCCCAATTTCCTCTTTGTCTAATCCATGTTCGATCTGATATAAGCGGGAGGGATTTTGTGCAGACGGCCGTATAATAAGCTATTCGCGATTACCTTTTTCAGCGAATGCTACAGTAAAGTGATAACTCTAATGCTAATAAAACTGACGTGTTGAGCTCGAAAGGAAGAGAAAACTTCTGCAAATAAAGAATCCCGTAATCTTCAGTACTAAGTTGCTGGACACGAGCCATCGTGTGTCTTACAATGGACACTTTCGATCTTTGTAAGAAGACTAGACAGACAACACTTGGTTGTTATGGGAACTACGATGCACACTTAGTAATAACTTGCATACAACGATTAGTTCAATTACGAAGTTTGAAACTGGTTACTCTTATCTGAATACAAACTACACATCAACTGGGGATAATAATGTTGTCTAAATCTGTCTACTGTTGTCACGTGTCTGCAAAGGACATCTTTCATTCCTTTGCTTTAAAATAAATCATCTTTGTAAACTTGGGAGAGGTATGAAGAAATACATTTGCATCATACACAAGATTATTATTCTGTTTTCTATCTTGCTTAAATCTTT
>JZLH01S0395950.1:1765-17565 GCA_001188425.1 Eucidaris tribuloides | reverse complement strand
TACGGCGCGGCCAATATTTTTGGTGCAAATGTCATCACTGATCATAGTCATGGAATTGTGTGTACACCAGTGGTGTATAGAGTTAGAGTATCAAAGACTAGACTCTCTGTGTACGTACGGATACTGTCATACACATCTATACAAGTATGTGCGCTAGCACAGCAGCACGTGATTGGCTGGGTCTTGATAAATATTCATTTCACATAGAGTGAGGTTTAAGCTATTAAATATTCATGACCTGTGTGACCTTTCCGTGCGGAATCACTTCCCTCAAGTCAACATTGGATCAAAAGTGCCTACCGCATATTGCATTTTGCACTGCCTGTGATTGTTTGTGTTGATAAATTTGCCGATCAAATCATCAAAAGCCTATCGAAACTGAATGTCTCACGGAGTTATTTTCACCGTACACGTACATGTATTCGTGTTTTTCGTTAGTTTCAAGAATGGTAAGTTTCATTATATTTTGATGAATTCATTTTCTTAGATTGTCCCGTGCCGTGCCTGTGAGTGTGAGTGTGATTGTGTTGTGTACTGTCTGACTGTGTGGTGTGTGTATGTATGCATGATGCAGGTCAGTTTGTTCGCACCACTGGCACTGCAGTTTGCAGTATAGACACTGCACTGTGCATGAACGATGACTGTCTGTGACTGTGGGGATAATTGATAGATCTAGCTACATCGTTTGTAGATTAGATCTTAACATAGTAACATAGGCTGCCTTGGTCGGTGGGAAAATACATACGAGTGGTTACAGTCGGTGCACTGCCTAAACTGAAGAGTGAAGAAGCGTAGATCTAAATGACTTCAGTTTGACTGAGTTTACTCAGACTGGACACAGTTTGTGTTTTCTGGATTCATTACAGACATGACATTGACAGATACAAATGCAGCGGCTTTGTTCCATATTTTAATTGATTTAAGCCCCTTTTTGCATGCGTGCAGATTTGAAAATTGTGTACAGTGAATTGGCATGATTCGACCGCTTAGAATAAGACTTTTCACATATTTGTGTTTCTACTGTATTCACATTGATAACAAGATAAGTCTGCTACTCATCGACCACCGTTTTTTAAACCGATCTACCTCGCGCACTGGCCTTCTTGCGTAAAAATTCGAAAAATACACGTAGGACTAAGCACAATGCGCCACAATATTAAAGCCAACAACCAAAAGAAATGAGGAGGAAACAAGTAGAAATTAACGAAATTTAAAAAAAATTTGTGCGCATCGATGTTAATACACGTGTTTTGCCATTCACTGTGATGCGCGTTGCGCAATCCTGAACGGGTTGTGTACGGTACGCAGCGCATTAGAACGGCACCGTACGCGTTGGGAACTATCGCGCAAAGTTGTAAATGAAATCTAAAGACACAGCTTCCATTTATCCTCTCATAAATCATGATTTTTCATGAAAAATTCAATACTGAGCATTTGAAAAATGCTATATTTTGCAACATATCTGAAAGTCTGAAAAACTCACACTCTCCGTGTTAAATCAATGGGCAGTAGGCGGTCGGTTTAAAAAACGAGCTCGCAGCTGCGCTCGTGAAAAACGTTACTTGCGGTCGTCGCTAAAATCTCTGTGCATTCAATAGGAGGTAACAATCTGAGCCCGAAAAGTGAATCTACACCATTTTCCGCCTAAGTGTGAGAAAATTTAGGTGAAACTAACAAATATTTTCTGAGATATGGTGTGATTAAGCTTAAGCGGTCGATGAGTAGTACATCCAACCATATACATGGAGGTAAATAATTACCAAGCTGGATCCAATAAACTTTCGAAATTGGAATCGGCTAAATCGCGGAACCCAATTTTGCGCTCATGATTTAACCGCCTAATCGCCTATGCCCGTGAATCAACCACACGTCACGTGTACACACTTAATTCATGCCGCCTGCTGCGTGCGCGCGCTGCATGCCTATCAGCAAAATGGCTTACATGTAGATGCTTGTATGGTCGATTCCTAATGCACGGTACTGCATTGCCATCAGCAGTACATAGAGCTCTGATCACTGATTGGTTAGCCGACTTTTTTTTTTGCAGCCTTTCTCGTGTAGGGCAGAAAACAAGTCTGCTGATGTATTATGTAAAAAAAATTAAAAACATCAAATTTGTAAAAAATATGCATCACATTTTGTTTGTGTAAATGCTTCTAATGAATTTTTTGTGACCCTCTCTGCTTACATGTAGCACAGGTTCCAAGCATGATTCATTTTTCAAATTTGTCTGCGACGTCACAACATTCATTCATGAATTGTGATGTTTAGAGGGCAAAACAGTGCAATGTTTGTGGCATGTTTGATAATGTGTTAACATGTGGTACAAAAACTACAAAGTAGAGCTGGCGATATTTGATCTAAACCTCATTCGATTTATCGTGGAAAAAACATAACACGATTTATCACCTAAGTTTGAAAACAGATTTGTGATGACGAAGATAACTCTATTTTAGGCTTAAATTGAAAGTGTGCCTTGTAGGGCTGTTACCAAAATATACATGTAGTCAAAACAATGTTGCTTTCTGTAATGTTGCTCTCTTGTAACTAGATCAGGAGATTCATGGTGCCGATTGTGTATAATAGCATTTTGGGTGGGTAGTGTGTTGACAGTTGTTTTGTTTGTGGACAAAATATACTAAATGCACCACTGCTCTTAATACTACAAGTTTGATAGAACAGTATGGAGATCTCTCTTATATCCCTACCTCCGTGTTTCTACCTATGCAGGCAAGAGCACTCATGTGCAGAGTATTCACAGCTATAGGGAGTTTTTTGGTCCCTCCCACTGCAATGCATGCATTTACCCCATTACATGTAGGTTTTCATAATCGATGGTATTTTGGGCCATATCGTGCCTCTGGCGATATTTTGAATTAATCATGAGATCATTATCGTGTATTCAATATTTTTTCAACATCGAGTAATTTCAATATTATCAAAATAACGCCCAGCACTACTGCAAAGTACAATGCCAAAAAATAATGGAATTCCTATGCATGGTCGAATCATGGTACATGTACATGTAGGTGGTCAAATATAGGGCAGGTTACTTTATGTTCCTTGAGAAATGAAGGTAGTAAAAAGTTACAAGTCGGAACAGTGACTAGATTAATCATCTTCATTACTGTAAAAAAATTTGAAACCATCTGAAGGGTATCTTTTTACATCAAAGACTTTTTAACAGAGTAAATTATCTTGACACTGTCATAATTTTGTCATCTTTTGACAGATTGTCATTTAGTGTGAATGACGAAAGGTTAGTTGAGTAACTGATCCCCATGGAGACTGCTTGGTAGTGGACTCAAATTTATTGTTAATTACCGTAACTCAAAAGATATCGAAACTTACTTGTATCATGTATTGATACTATGAAGACTATGGCAGGAAATACTTATATAATATTGGATGGCTTTGAGGTGGACACAAGAAAATATTGTACGACTTGTGGCAAATATCGGACGGTCGCAGCACGAGTCCGATATTTCCATAAGGAGTACCAGATATTTTCATGTCCACGAAAATAAGCCATCAAATATTACATTTATCAACCCAGATAGAACATTTCCAAATTTTAACAGAAATCCTCGACAAATCACCAGTCTTTAAGGGGCCACGCCGTTGCTCGTGGTAATTTGATATTCTTGCTATTAACTAAATTACATCGTCCTGCTGATTTAGTAAATTTTGCACGAGAAGACATGATACAAAAATAATGATTGTGATTCTTGCCTAAAAAAATAAATTTAAAAAAACTTCCTTGTATATACATTTTGTGTGAATCTTGGCATCAACTCGTTAGGTAACAAAAAAGTACCCGGATGTATCCAATATTTTTCGCTCATTGTACAATATTTTTCGATCCACCCCCTCGTCTAGCCACAGCTGCGCTATACTGGCCCGCATTTCCTTTGCGCGCGCGTATACGCACCCCCGATAAACTTTATTTTTTTTTTTTTTCCCCCCCCCGGGGGCGGGGGGCCCCCCCCCGCCGCTTAAAACCCCCTATTTTTAGAAATAATGCTACAATGCAAGCATTTCACTTTCATATTCTCCAATTTCTTGTGGGTAGATGCACTTACATGTACATGAAAAACAGTAAATGATCTAGTTTGTACTCCACACAAATCAAGATACCTTCTGTTCTAACACATTTTTAAACTTAAAACTCACGAAACTTTACTGATGTTGGTGCTATTCTTGTTTAATATGTAGTGAACAGTAGTCAGGGCTCGACAGTCGACACTAGCACTTGCCCGCTTGCCCGGGGCAAGTAAAATTTCAAGTTGGGCAAGTAGAAACTCAAAATGTTAAAATTTACTTGCCCAATCAGGAAAGTAAAATTTTGATTATGAAATGAGGCAGAGCAAAACATAAAAATCTTACCAAAAATGAACAAAAGATGTGATTTTGTGTTCAGTGAGCTTAAATAATGATACCAAATTTCATCATTATTTTGTACATTGTACTCAATTTCATGACTCTTTAAATTCATTAATCACCTTTCGCAACCTCTAGAAGTAAAATAACAAACATCCAATTTCTGTAAAAGGGCCTTGTTGGTTGAGATTAGTGAGAAATCATTTTTAATGTTTTTGATTAATTGTTTATTTTCGGGCAAGTAACATTTTCATTCAGGCAAATAAAAATCTGAAATTGATAATTTTACTTGCCCAAAGGGTAAGTAGAAAAAAAGTTAGTGTGGAGCCCAGCAGTAGTAGTCATCGATGTCATATTTATAGTGTAATGGAGGTTCCATTGAATTAAAGGGGAATAGGCTGACTGCAAGTTGCTTTCATTAGAAGCAGAAAACTCAGTGAAAACATTGATAAGCAAAGTTTGAGGAATTGAGTTGTGCTATATGAGCGGCTCTCCTATTGACAATTGTCACCAAATTCTCTTTTCTCTAAACTTTGCTGCGGCCTTTGCATGGAATGGTTCAAGGTCAGGATTAAATGTTTTACGTCACAGCTCAATTAAAAATGCAGAAAATACATACTGTACAATCAGGTGTGGCTGTGTGTGTTGGGGGGGGGGTTGAAGGGGAGGTTTAGTTATGGTCAGTCATAAAATGTTAAAAAACATACAATTTAAGAATGGATGAAAATTATCTTCAGGGTCATTTTATTGGCAGTTCTAGAGAATGTACCTGCATTATCACAAGGTAATCTATTTTGGTATGCATGTATTACAGTTTGTGTATGTGACATTACCAGTATGTGTTTGTTTTAACAGTCTATTTTTACATGTGCTCCTACATGTACATTTATCTTCTACTTTTCAGGGAGCTAATGCATCGGCATTGGAGAAAGAGATAGGGTCGGATCAATTTCCACCAAGCGAGCATTACTTTGGTCTCGTAAACGTAAGTAGGGGCCTACACATTACTGGCTCAGAACTAATACTGTACTTGCCCTCCTTTTCACTATGTAAACAATGACTGTTGTTGTAATTTTTTGTGTACATCTCATTTCTCTCTCTTAAAAGATAATGACATGATTGGGAACACTTGAAATGAACAAGAACCAAATAAGTTTGGTTTGGACATATTTTTACGTAGCGTTTATCTTTAATAGCTAAAGGATTTGTCTTAAATTTGGTTACTTGAGGAGAATCAAGCACAAACAAACCAGTATTGAATTTATCTCATGCCCCCTTAGAAAGATACACAACAGGTTTTCCTGTCACAACGAATACTGGTGATAGTCAAATTTTGACGACAAAATTTTCACAGGAGAATCCTTGCGTGGTTTACTTGATTCTATAAAAGATTTACTCCAAGTTGAGAACCACCTTTAATCCTGTCATTTATCTCTAATGAGATGGCAGGCATAGATAATTCAATGTTATTTTAATCTAATGAGAACGTGGTACATGTATAATATAAACACCAACAGCGACAAATTATTGTCCAGCAAATTATTAAAGGGAGAAGGAGCCAGCAATTAACAGGCATAAGTTAAGAAAAAAAATTGAGTTCTTAACTTCTTGCCAACCAATCAGATCACACGTGCACAGGTCTAGAGCTGATCATGCGTGACCGATGCATGCCACCCGACGTGTGTTAGTCGCGCCGTGGTAATGTATGCGGGCAAGTCCAAGCTATTTTGTGGTGGTAACGCGTGGGACATCAGAAGCAAAAACAGGCCATTTCCCCATATGTTATGGTGAAACCCCAATCCTTGGGTATATTCTAATAGGTACTAAGGATCTTTACCCACAACAGAAATGATAATCGAAATCACTCACTTTTTAATTAATTTATGGTAATTTATTCATCGGTAACGCGTGGGACCACAAAAATTCAGCTTTTTTTACTTTGACTTTATTCTCAAAACTCTCTGAATTTTAAAAGCAAAATAAAATCTGGTAAGTTTCATCTTCTTAAACATCTAACCAACATATTGTGTACAAACTTTCATGAACATACAACTTCCAGTTTTGTTTCAAGTTTACACAAGCATGTATGGTAACGCGTGGGACAGTTTGTCCCATGCACATTATGAATTGAATATTTATTGGATTTGGCCCAAACTTGGCAGGAATGATCCTTAGAGGGTAGGGATTCAATGATATTCAAATGGTACACCTGGCCCCCCTGTGGGCCCAGAGGCAGGGCCCTAAAGGGCCAAATGTAGGTCATTTTCAAACATCTTCTTTAGATATACAGAAATAGTTTAGCTATCATGCCACAGTATGTGTACATGTATGTGATGAATTAATGTTTCTCATGCCAATGTCCAGGGTGGCCCCATTTGGCCCCTGAGGGGGGAAACAGGTTGGGGGAGGGCCCTATGGGAATAATTCACATTAACACCATTTCCTTTAAAGTACATCAGTGAATTTAGACCAAACTGAATAGTGAGAATGATTCTTAGGGGAAGGGGATACATTGTTCCTGAATGGTACACTGGGGGCCCATAGGGCCCAGGGGGCAAGGCCCATAAGGGCCAATTACTAGGTAACTTTCTAACCATAATCCCATTTATAACCAAACTTGGATGGTAGTGGTACTTACCAGGGACCTCAATGTTATTTGAAGGTCAAAGGTCAAATGAGGTCAAATCATAGAATAGACCTGCTATTTTCTACTGGAGTTGGTAATTGGTATCATCCCATTGTACATGTAACTAACTTGGATGGTAGATACCCTACATGTACATGTATAGGGACCGCAATGTTACAATTGGGGTCAAAGGTCAAATAAGGTCAAATATTAACATACTAGGGTGAAACACATCATGGCTATCAACAACTTGGCAAAATCAGCTATGTGGCAAGAGGATGCACAGTTTTTCAACTGGTTCATGTGGGCCCATCGGTGCCTACATATCAGACTCGAAGGGCAAAAAATCTGTATAATTGATGTATTTTTATGGGCACCACAGAGAGTTTGCAAGAACTCAGGTGACCTCAGGATGGTCATTGTACTCCTTGGTCCATCAGAAAAGGTTTTAAAATATATTACGAGGAACAAGAATGACATTTATAATGAAGATTCTGTACAAAGATGTGCATGGTGTCCCACGCGTTACCAAATTGTCCCACGCGTTAGTGTACCAACACTAATTAGTCAATTATGTTAATTGCATACACCTGATCAAATTTCTTTGTTATGTATTAGGCATGCCCCAAGGTAAATTGGTACTTTTAAAAATTTCAGTCAAATTAAATGTTGCATCTGGAATTAATCAAAACAAATTGTTCTAAAAAAGTAACGCGTGGGACATGCAAATTTTGGAACATCCCTCATTTGCATATTTAATTAGTTGATGAAATGAAATTCCTTGTGTAAGTAACCTTTACCTTACACTATATGACCCTGCACTTGGTTGGTCATAAATGTTGCAAACAAGTGAAATACATTAAAATATGATGCATTTAAGAATGTCCCATGCGTTACCATGACTCATTATTTATGCAAATTAATTCATTTATTACAACTAACGGAGTACAGATTTCAACTTTTTTGGCTCATTTAATGAAAATTTAATATCTTAGCTTTAAATTGATACCTAGCTCAATTCATTTGCACTAAGATGAAAAATTGGCATCTTGGGATTTTCTGCAAGCAAAAAGCTTGGACTTGCCCATGCACTGTTTGAATCGATAAGCTCCTCCCCCTATAGCTGTTTCTGCAAGTTTTATCCCAGGATAAAACTTGCAAAGACGTAAAATAAACACGAATTAACTAATTTATAGGGCCTTGCTGAGGGTGAGTATCACACAGTACCCTTTATTTAGGCTGTCTTTATCACCATGTACCATAATTCTTACAATACTCACAATGTCATTTTTATTCTTAACTTATGCCTGATAGTTAATGGCTCCTCCCTTTAAGTAACACTGAACTTGTACTTCAGTAAGTTACAGCGCAAATTTACTTTTTTGTATTGTACTTTTTCGGTCAGAAATTGAAATCTGATTTCATTTTCATTGGTTAATGAAAAGCATATAAACTCGTGAATTTGTTTCACAAGTATTTCCTTCAATTGATATACACTATGAACACAGTGCATGCACATGTGCCCTAGATCCTAAAGGAATTCTGGTGTTAGGTGTTTGGAACTTTAGAAAACATTGCAATGGCAAATGCAAAAAAGACACCTCCTGTACCCCCCCCCCCCAAAAAAAAATACATAGATAATGAATAAATAAATGAATAAATAAATAAGTAAATGAATGAATGAATGAATCAATCAATCAATCGATCGATCGATCGATCGATCAATCAATCAATCAATCAATCAATCAATCAATCAATCAATCAATCAATCAATCAATCAATCAATCAATCAATCAATCAATCAATCAATCAATCAATCAATCAATTAATCAATCAATCAATCAATCAATATAAAATAATAATGACTTCCATGTTGGATGTAATTTGTTGTTCTAGTCCAGTTAAATGTTTTGAATATTCCATCAATTGATAATGTTTATTCACTACAGACACTGAATCTTTCTTCACTGACACTAACATATCTTCATTTTCCCCTCAGTTTGGCAACACGTGTTACTGTAATTCGGTGCTGCAGGCACTGTACTTCTGCAAGCCGTTCCGTGATAAGGTCCTGGCCTACAAGACACAGCCCAAGAAGAAGGAGACGCTCCTCACCTGTCTTGCCGACCTGTTCAACAGCATCAGCACGCAGAAGAAGAAAGTGGGCGTGGTCGCCCCCAAGAAATTTGTGGCGAGGTTAAAGAAGGAAAATGGTGAGCTGTGTGTCTATTAAAATCTTCAAAGAGTTGGAAGACTAATTAAAAAAGTTAGTGATGCACAGATGACAGATTCAGAGCTGCCGAGTGGTACTGATTGTCAGTAATTTCTACTGAAAGTAGCGAAGAATACTGAAGGTTGCATGAAAAATACTGATTTTATAAAAAGTTAGTTTTGTGTAATTCTATTGCATTTACATGTATGATAGAAATGGTGATTCTTTACTCAAATTATGGTAAAATCACTTATTTTTAGCTATGAAATACTGAAAGGCAGCAATGAAAGTAGGCAGCTCTGCAGATTTGGGTATGGTTGGCTTTAGAAATACAATTTTTTACTTTGTAAAATGTTAAACAGCCATTCCATACTTGTGTCACGCGAGTCACGCATGCTGTGTCTTACGAGTCACATGTCAGGGTATAGATGATTGATTTACTTGATCAAGTATTGGATTCATTCCAATATTTTCTCGGTTTTGATCTATACCCTTGTTTACGACTTTTGTGACATGAAACATGTGTGACTCGCGTGACATTTACGTGGAATGGCTGTAAGGGGTAGTGACATGATTGGGAGAAGTCAAAAATGTTCCAAGAACCAAATGAGTTAAAACATATACCACTGTGGGTGTATATTCAGGCTGGAAGGATTTGTCTTGGATTTGTTAGGAGAAACGCACTTTGCGGAGCTTATTAAACTGTTGTGTTATTTATTTATTTTATTTTTGTTCTCCCTTATTGCTGGCTCAACAGTTGTGATTGTCAAAAAACATGCAAAATTCCTCTTTCTCAGTCGAATGCGATAAATTATATGGTGACAATTTCCACTTTTATGCTTATTAGATTGTGTACATGCTTGAAGGAGTATCATTGCATGTACGGTATTATTATAGTGAGTGATACAATGTACATGTATTTACAAATTTGAGTTTTGTGTTCATCATTTATTTACATGTGCTCAATATAATTACTGGGTGTTATATGTTTATGGCAATTGTTATTTCTGGTTTAACGCTTTACAGAGGTATTTGACAACTACATGCAACAGGATGCACATGAATTTTTAATATATCTTCTCAACACGATAGCAGATCTCCTACAAGGTATGTCACAGACTGATTGCTTATTCTCATGATAAAATTGTACAAATTTACTTATTTGTAATGATTCTTTCTACTCTCATGGTGCAATGTCAGCATTGGGTAGTGTTAATGATCTCTGCATTGACATATGGGGTTTGTGTTACTAGAGTTGGGCTTCATTTCATAGTGGAGTATGTATGTATTCAGTTTATGTAATTGCAGGGCTCGACAAACACAGGTGCCCGAGTGCCCGGGGCATGTGAAAATCATGGTCGGGCACTCAGAAAAAAAAGAACATGCCCAATTGGGCAGTGCTTTTTTTTTGGCAATGATCGCTTGACAAAAACTGCAACTTGTGTCTAGATCAATCGTCATGCAATGCAGTCTATTTGACAATTCAAGTGTTTGCAAAGATATTCTTGTGTACTTTAGGAGATCTTCTCTCTTCGGCGCTTTGATGGAAAAATAGCCAATGTCTGCTGCAAAGCACTCTCGATATGTTCGGGCGTTGTGTACGTACAGGTACAGTACAATTCGGTATGTGTACGTACAGAGCATGCACATATGCCTGCCCCAGCCGCACGCCAGTTCGTGACCAGCCAGCACCATTCCTCTAATGATCTCTTACTGCGAACATACGCACATAAATTTAGGATTTGTAGCAAGCCGTGTATGCTTTGGTTTTGCTGTTGAATTTTCTCACTGGGCTATAATTTTATGGAGGAAAAATTTGGGCATTTTGATTTTGCTGTCGGGCACTAGAATTGTCAATGTACTGTAAGTGCCGACTGGGCAGGCAAAAAAAAAAACTTTTGTCGAGGCGTGGTAATTGGTTTTGTTAATGACATTCAAATTCATGTCTTATTAACAACTTAGTTGCTCATGAAAATCATATTCCATGTCTGACATTGCAACACATTGTAGTACTGCAAACTGGATTCAAGCTATGTGACTTAATAAATGGGAAGATATAAATGGAATTACCTTTCTTAAATTTGAATACATAAGTAAAGTGCTCTTTGGTAATATGCAGTGTTATTTTGTTCAAAGTATAATTCATTTAAAAGTAGAAACTGTGATTGTATACATTCTTAAATAAGTAATAGTATTTAAAATGAAATGTGTAATCACAACATCAGATTCTAACAGCTTACAGCAACTGTAATTTCATGCAGCTTACAATATTTGTGTATGATGCATATAAAAAGAGGCCCTTCATATTTGGCAATTTGTGATGAGAAATCACATGGTACCAATTTTTACAATGTATGTGATTGCAAGCCTTGCATTGAAATCAAACAGTGCATTTGATTTAACTCTTAACATGCCAGAGGATTTACCCATCTATGGACTTTATGTGTATTATTTGGTGCAGATCTGCGACGTCGGCACGTTAAGACTTAATGGAAGAATTTATAATATCATCAATTGTTAGAATGGGCATGGAAAGTCCATAATTTAAATTTTTGTGTGGGGATAAGATAGTAAGAAAAATATTTCTACTCTTGATACAATGCAGTATTAATCATCTAGTTACTTTGATCATTTTGATAATGATGGAAATAAAAAGTTATACAAGAAATAAAAGAAATACATGAGAAATTTTTGAAAGTCTTCAATTTGTTGTTGGTGTGTACTTTGCAGCGGAGAAGAAAGCTGAGAAGCTAGCGGGCAAGGGGAAGCCAGGAACCCCTAATGGAATGATAAATGGCAACAACAATGATACGAAAGTGGACCCTACATGGATCCACGAAATATTCCAGGGAACGCTTACGAACGAAACAAGATGTTTGTGTTGTGAAGGGGTAAGTGATTGGAAAGTTCTCTGTGTGCATATGTCTTTGTTTGTCCGTCTGTCTGTCTGTCTTATAAACTTGTTGTGATTGTGAGAAATGCTCTCACCCTTTAACCCTGTAGCATCAAAGGTGATATCATTGGAAGCAGGGTGAAATAAGGGGTTTTTGAATATCTCTTGACAATTTACAGCAACATTTCCAACAATTCTAACTTACAACAGATTTTAGAATACCCCCCCCCTGCCAGTATGGGGAGGTGCTTGCAAATTACATGATTTGGGGTAGTCCTCAACTTGGGCTGAAACTACTCTACAATCAAGTAAACTATGCAAGGATTCTCCTGCGAAAATCTTGTAGTCAAACGTTGACTCATTCTAAAATAAACACTGTCAATATCACTTGTAGCATGGAAACCTGCTGTGTGGCTCTGTATGGGGCTTATTTTTATCGTTCCCGGATAAAATTAAGATACTCATATGTTTATGCTTGATTCTCCTTAAGTAAAATTACAGACAAATCCTCCTAGGTGGGAGATCCACTCCTGCTAGTATATAGTTGGTATATATTTCAACTCATTTGGTTCTTGAGGCATTTTTAAGTGTTCCCAATCATGTCACTAACCTTTAAGATAGAACATTTCACAAAAGTTACGTGTTGCACCCTGTCAACACATATTTCATGTTTCAACAAAGGAATTTGAAGGGAATTTAAATATGAAACTTCGTAGTTGGAAAATATATTTTGAAACAAACTGCCCTCCACCATTGAGCCTTTGATTTAGACACGTGTCTGAGTTAACTCTGTCAATCCCGTAGTCGTAGAAGTACATACAAAGCTTTCGGATCTTCAAGGTACATGTAATGGGATTGAGAGGAATTCTATGTGTTTCATGATCATTGCTGGCAAGACTACATTGTAGATTTCATCATTTCATCAGATCTGTGGTGAACTGGTGCTGAAACGTACACCACATTTATGTTAAATATGTGTAAATTTCGCTCTAGTACAGTGGTTAGTGGCAGCTGTATTTAACCACAAATCCAGCTGCAGGAAATTCACCACATACCAAATGAAATACTCGCTCTTTATTCTGCATCAAAATTATGTATTTGGTGGTTTCAGGCGACAGATACTTGGGGTATCCCCTCCCGGCCTCCCTAACCCACTTAAGTTTCACACTGATATGCTGCACATAATGAAAACTTGCATTTGTGAAATTGTGAAAATATGAAATCTAATTTTGAGGTCATATTTTTGTTGTTTTTATTTCACTGATTTAGGATGCAAATTATCCGATAGCCCCCTTTTTCCAAAATTATGTAATTTTTTAAATTGATATGTCAGGGCTCGACACTAGCACTTGCCTGCTTGCCCGGGGCAAGTAAAATTTCATGTTGGGCAAGTAAAAACTCAAAATGTCAAACTTTACTTGCCCGATTGGGCAAGTAAAATTTTGACCATGAAATGATCAAAATCTTACCCCCCCCCCCCAAAAAAAAAAAAACGATATGTCTAAAATTTTGTGTTCAGTTAATTTAGACTAAATTTCAACATTATCTTGTTCATTGTATTTAATTCTATGACTCTTCAACTTCATAATTCACACCTTTTGCAACCCTAGAATTAAAATAACAAATGTCCAGTGCTATAAAAAAAGCTATGAATAAATAATAAACAATTAGTACAATGGAGTACAAAATAGCCTCGATCTACACACACTTAGTTTTAAAAGTTTAAAATTATTGAGAAATCATTTTTAATGGTTTTGTTTATTGTTTATTTTCGGGCAAGTAAATTTTCATTCGGGCAAGTTAATATCTGAAAGTGATAATTTCACTTGCCCGAAGGGCAAGCAGGAAAAAAAGTTAGTGTGGAGCCCTGGATATGTATTGTAATTTCTACATGACATGTCAAAATGATTGTAAAATGATTATATGAGAGGGACTGACATTTAAATTTGAGTAGGAACTTTATCGAAGGCAGAAGGATTTAACTTAGTTTGCCTTTGATAAAGGTTCTACATAACACTACACATATCTAGACTTGCATGGATGAAATATACACTGTAGACTCTGGTTGATGTGAGGATTCTGATGTTATCTGATCCCACATTATCTGATCCAACGTGTGGGCAGTGTACTTGCTTAATGTGAAAATTCTACCAACAAGTCTGTCTATTTCTGTCAGAGGACTTGTCCAACTCACTCCTACTAAATTCACTCAGTTTGAGTACATATTTAAAAGCAGTGGATCTCATTTGCAAACATCCCTGCAGACCAGGAAAAGATAACCCATGCCCTTAGGATATTGATGAAGGGCATGTCTGTGAAATGTGGGGGTCAGTAACTACATAGAATTTGAAAAATGTGAAAGAAAACAATAGCCGTTTACTGTACGTTCTATGGGAGGAATTTTTTTCTTGTGCGAAAAAAATTCAAATCAGAGTTAAACGGTCACTATAATTCCACTGAAACTGACTTTCTAGCTCCTATATTTTGCTAAAGGTTCCCAGATGGCATTTTCTTCTAAATGCCATTGTATTTACACAGGGCTCCACACTAACTTTTTTTCGTACTTGCCCTTTGGGCAAGTTAAATTATCACTTTCAGATTTTTGCTTGCCCGAATGAAAAATTTACTTGCCCGAAAATAAATAATAAAAGACATTAAAATGGATTTCTCACTAAATTTAATGGATAAGGTCTTTTTGTAGCATTGGAAGTTTGTTATTTTAATTCTGGGGGTGCGAGGTCTGATTTGTGAATTCACAGAGTTATAAAATTAAGCACAATGATTAAAATAAAGGATGAAATTAACCCAAAATTTTAGACCTACATTTTGTTTAAATTTTTGGTAAGATTTTTGGACATGTTTTTTTTTTGCTCATTTTATGATTAAAATTTTACTTGCCCTGTTGGGCAAGTAAAATTTAACATTCTGAGATTTTACTTGCCCGACATGAAATTTTACTTGCCCCGGGCAAGCGGGCAAGTGCTAGTGTCGAGCCCTGATTTACACAATGTTAATTTTTAGGCATGCAAGAGAGATCCCCTGCCTTTAACTTTTGCCTTTGATAAAGGTTCTACATGACACTACACACATTATACATACATGTATCTAGACTTGCATGGATGAAATACACTGTAAACTCTGGTTGATGTGAGGATTCTGATGTTATCTGATCCCACATTATCTGATCCAACGTGTGGGCAGTGTACTTGCTTAACCCGTTGGAGACGATTTGTTTTTGCTTTAACACGCATTTCCCCTAGACCTCGTGACGAGATATCTCGTCACTCGTCTTCAATGGGTTTAATTCTACCAACAAGTCTGTGGGCAATTCCACGGTCAGTCGCATTACACTTTTATGTGTCAAGTCTGTAACTTTGTGGTATCAGTCTTACAAGAATGAGTCTTTCTGTCATGTTTACCAATTGACTTTAACTTCACACCCAAAGCTTCAAAATAATGCTATCAAAAATGTTACAGGCTTTGTACTGTGAACCCCACAACATGGTAAAAATCGGTCAGTCGCATTACACAAAAAGGACAAGGCAAAAAATCCACTTTTCGTCAACATAAAAGTCTCAAGCTTTTTAGATTTGGTAAGCAACTTAAAGTATCCTTTGCTGATAGAGAAACGCTGGTTAGTCGCATTACGGTCAGTCGCATTACGGTCAGTCGCATTAACCCCTAATAAT
>JZLH01S0395945.1:7477-19954 GCA_001188425.1 Eucidaris tribuloides | reverse complement strand
AGCCTTACTGCAGCTGGATACACGCGTATCGTCCAGTCACAAGGGGAAATTACGTAGTTTCTTCTCATAGTTCTGGCGACGTACAGCTCGCGTAGGCTCACATTGGGCACAAGCTTCGTACTGACCCAATTCCAATGTGTAAACCACGTAGCAGAAGAGACATCAATGATCACAGCTATCGTAAAATCTGAGGTTTAGTCGTGGACTAAATAAACCTGATTTGATGATTTTCTCTCTTTGGGACTCATTATATAAACGTCCGCAGTTAGTCCTACATCGCCATAGATCCTTGTAACGAATACGAGGTCCGCTCACGGATTTGTTGGCCAAACGCCAATTCCTACGGAGCGATAGGTCGGCACCGGGTCCGGCACCTGGCTCACGTAAACCGATTAACTTTTACAAATATATGGCCATAGTCAGTGGATTCTTACCAGCGCAGCGCACAGGAAAAATGTAATTACATCGGCCCGTCTCCGCAGCCACGATAACACTGTTAAAATGGTCAATAAGAAGGTCGCCGCGCTTCCTAGATCGTTCTTATGTACTGAGATAGGCTCTAGCGCTCGCTAGTCATAATTATGATTAGCAATCGATTCCTCGATCGTTTCCGCTATTCGTTCTGAAATAGTTTCGCGATTATGCTTGGATTTTCCTATTTTTTTGTTTTATACGAAAAAAAGGAAGATTTTATCGGTTCTTATTTCAAAATAAACCTAACAGATATTCTGTAGGTTTAAAATTAAAAATTTATAAATTTTGACCGCCACGAACGGCTGATTTTTTCGGACACTCTGAGCTCCCAAACGGAGCCGCTTCAAAGTGCCTATACATGGGGTTTAGGTTTGTGTCGGTAACGCTCCCAATAAGCGATTCGATGCCTTCGGCGCTCGAAATGCGACTCTTTATAGAGACGGACACCGCTTAATGAGCTAGTCTGATATTCAGAGCTAGGCATTCATAAGTTCTGCCATAGAGTTAAGACACCGTCGCAATAACCCAAATATATCTGGCGCAGTACATATACAAAAAACCCCCCTGTACACAAAAGAAAACAAATCCGCATGATGCATGCTCGAAGGTCGGTCTCTTGACATGTGTGACTTGCACCGTGCAAGATCATGATAAAGTCTATTATGGCTAGATCAATATTGGGCAAACTATAAGGCAGACTAAAGCGCAGCGGCAGATTGATTACTCTGCGAAAGCTTAGTACGAACATATGGGAGGTGTGGAGCCATAATCGACCGCGTGCAAGCTTCCCGGATGTAGGCAGAGAGTTTTATGCACCGGCATCATCATGGAGCATGGCGTTGAGATTATCCCGCAAGTTCGGAATCACATTTCCAGCGAGTAAACTTCTCAAACATTGAGGTCGTAAACGCCCAGACTAACTGACCATTCTATCCTGGTTAACTCAAATGAACAAGCAACAGAGTGATATACAGAAAAGATAAGACAGTTTCGTTGAATTTTGGCGCGCAAGCTTTCTAAGGAGGGGTAGATATCGGTACCAGCTCAAGTGATGACTGAGCGTTTGTGCACCGCGCGGGCAAGCTCTTATCGCCTCAGATGAACGCGCTCAATACAGTTATAGCAGTAGCAGTAACTAGGGCCTGATCTAAACCTGTTATGGCATGCCAATACCAGACCCGGGGTGGCTCTCCAAATTGTAGTCCCATCATGGATTGATATGTACTTAACATTGTAATTTCTTGAGTACACATCAAATCACAACATGATGTGAGGCTGCCATACAATAAATTTTGATGACATGGGTGCTACTTGGCTGGGGGGGGGGGGGGAGGCTAGCTGCTATTATTCTAACGCTTTATTAATGTTGCCTAGACTTTACATCAGGCTAGGCCAACACCTAAACGTAATCGCCTAAATCTTTTTGCTGTTGTTGGACTGGATCTGGATAATGCTATAGGATGGATAGTATTCTTGGTCGGATGACAAAATTTGTTTTTAAAAGTTTAATTTGCAACAATCGTTAACTCTGTCCCACTCTTCCCTCAACTTTCATGTTGGACAACAATGATTGATAGGGACAATGGCTTGTCAGTTTAGCATCGAATTATTGAATGGTCTATTGTACGGCCTATAAGTATTATGCAATTGTAGTAGGCCGACACAACCTATACGAGTAATTAAGGATTTTTTAATTGATTTTAATTTCAAATCAGTTTTATATTTTATTTAGCATTCATCTTTCAGATTTTTTATCATCTATGTTTACCTTCGATTTTGATTTCCTCAATTTATTTTCATTGCTTTGTTTCTACCAGGCACACTGGCAAGAAATACCTGGCGCACAACATTAGCTGCAGAACATATTCAATGAAAGCTACCTGACATAACAAGATACTACTAACATGGAGAAGAAGTGATGAATGCGCTAAGGGCCTGTATGATACCTATAGGAGGAGGCTTTCCTTCTGGTCACATAACCAAAAATACGTAGCGGTACGTTGCATAATGAGTATTGCCTCAAACTTTTGGACTTTTTCCACGCCAGTTTCCAGAAGACTGGATCGCCGATGAATTCCAATGTTGACCAGTCCAAGAGTTGACTTGTCTCACAAACTTAAAATGCCAAGAAGAATCAATGATAATGCTTCTTCTCCCCTCTTAATTATAACCATCTATATTTATCTTTCTAAATGAGAGGCTAACTTATTAGTGTGATTGCATCCTTAACAGTATACTCCAAATATTACAAAATAATAAGAATAACAAAGTGTATTACTTTTTTCTTACAATAAAATTGCATGATACATTGAAAATTTAATGTTATGACCTATGTTTCTCAACTACCTTTTTGGCAAAATCTTACATGCAAACTCGCAAGTCATTTGTTAAGTTGAACACTCTCTCTCTCGCAAATAACAATTTTATGTTCTTGCATTCGCACGCTTGAAATGATAATTATTACCAATTAAATATTACCTATCTAATATGCAAACGCCGATGCCAACTAATACTAATATATATATATTATATCAGTTAAGATTACTAATTTTCTGTCTCCTGTTTTATTAATCGTATAGCTTATTGAATAGTTACTGAAAGATTCTAATTTCGTTAACAAAAAAATACTATGTAGTTCTCTAAGGCAAGATTTTGTTATTTCACCGGAGATGATGTTAGTTGTTCGTAAAAATGAAGAACTTGCTTCTAGGAGATAAGTACGTTGATTTCAGCTGAGTACTCACGCGTTAGCAGACAACTAAGCTGTATGCTCCTAACATACAATTAATTTTTATCAGAAGTTGATAAAGGAGCTAATGCAACTGAATAGCGTTCTAATTTTGGTATTGACCCTTTTAAGAAGGTACTTTCAAAAGTGACTTTTTGGCTAATGCCTATTTTGTCCTAATTGTCGTCACGATGCCTTGTGATTGCTATTCTATTCGATTTCTATGGTTGTCCCTTAAGGAATCTAACATATACTGGTCCATACTTGAGGAATGTAAACAATACACGAGATTTACTGCTAGTCGTTATGGGAAAATTCCAGTTGGGTACGGTAATTTCGGCAGTGAATATCAAGCGTTTATCTTCTTTTGACGTTTGAGTGTGGAATGGCGTAATCCCGCACGCTATCAGGGAGTGGCCATGGCGATGCGAATCCGCGTGTAGCAGGTTAGTTAACAATCAAGACAATCCTTCCCAGCCACTAAATTTTGGGGCACTTCAAAAGGAAAGTGGGTTAACCTAATCAGTTTCCTTCTATGAGGGCATTTTCAAGTTAATTCTCCTGTTCCGCAGTTGTCATGAGCCCTTTATATTTACTGCTGAGGTCCAGTCCTTTTCAAGATAGACCTTTATTCCCTAAAATTTTCTTAAATTTTGTCAGATTCTTCGTAATTTTATGTGTTAATTTCTACGCGGACGGAGCTCGATTTCAGCCGGTTTACCTATGCAAACCTAATGCTATTTGAAATCTCTCGCGGCAGAACTAAAAAAAAATGATTTCCCCGTGGTTCGGGGGACCGTGTTACCGTGAGAATTGATAACATTACGTCACAAAACGTCACGAAAATCATAGTCTATTCTCGAGACTCCGTACCCAAATATGTGGCGCAGACGCGTACGGGGGGGGGGGGAGGGCAAAAGTAAGAAAAAAGTCAAAAATTTCACCCGCCAAAATGCAATATAGAATTTTACGAGCAAAGCGCGCCGAAAATGAAAATATTGTATATTTTAAAACGAATGTATCAAAACAGAAAATTCAATTGAAAATTATATAGGCCTATAATGATTTGCAGGAAAAACAAAAGCATACCTGCCAACCAGTACGGATTTTTCCAGGGCAGTTCTGTTCTTATTAAGGTTACTAGGCGGTGCGTTCAACAACAAAAACATAGATTACAAGAAGAATAGAACATGAATGTCCAAAATAAATTAAACTACTGAACCAAATGCCGGGGGGGGGGGTTATTTGACCAAATTTTAAGTTAAATTGGAAACGGATATGGTTGTTTAAACAAAAGCAAAGTTTAGACAGTGTGTTAATAAATTTCAATTTTAAGTTTCTTTATGATATTCTTCCAACACCAAAAAATTTATACAAACGGAATTTAAAAGAATCAAATTCATGTTTTTATTGTGATAATATTGGTGATATACATATGTTTTGTGAATACACATATTTGACTTTATTTTGGCATTATGTTGAAAGCTTACACAAAAATACTCTCTTGGAAAATTTTCTATTAGTTATGAAAACGTGGTATTTGGTTATAAAGTAATGAGTAAGAAATCAATCGATATAAATTTAATTTTGAATTATATGCTTTGTTTACTATTAATAAATCTATGTTAATTTATCAAATGAAACAACAAAAGCTGAGACAAAATAGGCCTACACTAGATTATTTATCAGTTTACTAAATAAAAATCGGAACAATAGATAAAACAAGAAAAAAAAACAGAGAGTTATTATCGATCTTTATTTATGGAAAAAATGTGTAGGCCTATTTGTATAAACTGGTTAGAAAAATGTTATGTTATTATGTTCATTAAATGTTATTGTGATGATCGTGCTAATATGATTCAATTAAAGACCAGATTTGGTTGTTTTTATAAAAACAACTTATAATTTTAATGGTTTTATAGAGTCTTGCACTGCTTTAACAACGTTAGACCAGGCAAAATTCTGACCTGTAAATTACACACACTCTCTGACTTTTTTTATACCTCCGGAGACACTCACTCTGCCTCATATCAAGACTGTAGTATTGCTCGAAGCAGTTGACTGCATGAAGATAATAGTTTTCTTGTCAATATGAAGACGAGTGAATTTAATGTCTGGAAACCAGACTTGGGCAATGGGCATATTTTACCTTTAGAATCGTTTCATAGTAAATGCAAATTGTATGCATACTATTCTGTCTGACAAAGGATACTCGTAACCTGATAGCTTCCTGGAGGCTCGCCACACCATGCAACAAACTAATGTATGCACATTGCATTTTGGTATTGAAAATGTATTCATGCGAACAGGTGAGAAATATAACTGTTCACTAGTTTTCAGAAGAGAAAACATCTAAGTTTGAATATGTTATGCCAATGATCTATTGCATATTCTTGTTTGGGGGTTAAAAATGAGTAAAATCCATTTTCAAAGGAACTATTTTGAGGAAAAAAAAACTATCCAGGCTACTATAACAAAAATCTAATCACTTATGGAGAAATATATGGGACATAATTTATGACATTTTCAGACCTATGGCTTGATTGGTTTTCTCAATATATATATATTTTTTAAATGTCCTGATTTTTTACACACTTATCAAAATTAAGGGGTAAGGGTAGTTTTTTTTTGCATTTTCTCCTATTATTTATTTGTTAGTAAAGTACAATTATAATGAGCTTATAGCTTATTAAATTCTGCATAAAATGAAGGGAAATTCAGCCTTCTGACATCCGCAGGGGCGACCTAGACCTTTTTGCAGTGGGGGAGCGGGGGTTGTAAGAGCCTAATTCGAATTTTTTCGCAATTACGACGGCAAACGTTTATACCTTACACCGTTAAAGTCTGGCATGTTCAATTGTGTATCCTAATCAATTTTTACGTGACCCTCTTAACATTTGTTAACATTCATAGCACATCAATCTTGTATTTTTGCTGGAGTTGCAAAGGTGGGAGCGATTGTATGTGCATTGATAATGAATCTGGCGGGAAGGTCTTGGGAGGAGGCTTCCCTCCCAGGCGTGATGAAAATTTGTTATTTTTACCTTGAAAGGTGTGTCTTCAGCGGCATTTTCAATTTTTCATTTTGTCATAATTGACTTTTTCTTTTGTCTCTTTGTCGTTTGATTACAAAGTTTTTTGGCCAATGTTGATATGGCTTAAATTTGGGGAGGGTCTGGAGGCGGCGGTCCTCCAGGGAGATAAATTTTTAGCATTTTTACCTTGAAATGTGGCGTTTTCAGCGGCTATTGTTTTCATGAAGGAATACGTAAGTGGAATTTCTGTGCAAAGGTTGTTGCGAATGTTGTTTTGTGGACAATTGGGAGGGTCTGGGAGGCGGTTCCCTCCAGGGTTTCGCAAAATTTGACATTTTGGCCTTGAAAGGCCCTCTGTGTTTCTGCGCCCATATTTCATGAGGAATGCATATTGGCCTCTCGTTTTGTTTTGCAAGGCTTGTGTGGCAAGTGTTGTTTTTGGGGAGGGTTCGGGGGGGTTCATACTTAGATGAGATAACAGAATTTAATCATTTATCATGAAAGTGAATTGTTTACATGCGCGAGGAAGCAAAGCGGCTGATGCGCCTAAACAACATGAAATCTTTTTCAAATAGATTTTGTTTCTCTTTCTTTTTTTATTGAAATGGCTCTATAATTTGAAAACAATGCATAGTTTGAAAACCAATGCAATCAAAATTATATATTCCTATAATGAGAATGTAGAAGATAATTTTATTCGGAAGTTGCCAAGATTTGAGATCTTTATTTTATTATAAATTTCGAACATTAACCAAAATAATTGATTGTTTACAATCAAAGAAACAATGCAAATCTCCCCATCTTTGTGACATTCTGTGCAATTTACGTGTATCCTAATTTTCATTTGTTTAAATTAACGGGGTTGGTAGTAATCATACATGGATCTAAATTAATGTTTATTAATGCTATCTTGTACTTTGCTGAGTTTAAATAACAAATATCTTTCCATGCATTTTGTATTTCTTTCGCAACTTTATGACCCCAAAATGTTTTCTCGCCTCTCGATGCTTTCTGCTTTCTTTTTATCAAATTCTATATAAATAATAATATATAATAATAATAGATACATATGATTTGTATTGCCCAAATCCGCTCGTAGGTGCTCATAGGCGCATGTGTTGAATGGTTACGTAACAGTTAGCGGGGTATAATAAACGAGTGAGAGATTAATACGGAGATTGAACAGGTGGAGTTTTTAGACTGTTTGAATGAAAACGCAAGTGAACTTAGTCATCCATTGCGATCATAAAGGTTTGTCAATCGAATATAGAAAGTGAATTATGCATCGTCGATACCTGAAAAAGTCCACGCTACAGCGAAACCAGTATAACGTACAGAAATAATTACACTCTATCATACGTTTGAGCAAAGGAAATATTTCCACAATATTCTAAATGCAATCGGTTTGACTCAGGAACATGGGGCATACTCAATGATTGCTTGCGTAGGGACACATTCTCTGGAATTTGATTTATTCAAACTGAGACGGAAATAGTCAAAGGACAAGTTACACATGTGCGAATTATTTATTCTTTCTTCAAAATATTGGTCTACGTTCTAAGAATTAAAAAATCTCACAGAAAGTTTCATTAATTATCTCAAAAGGCGTCTAACAATTCTTATTTCTATCACCACTATCCAGTGAATTATGATCCTGTGTTACAACTGAACTTGAGTAATTCTGGCGGTATTGATGTGTTTTTATCTAAGTAGTCAATATTGCAATTTATCCATAGCAAGCCTTTATGTTCACATTTCATTTTTGTCAGGACCCGGTTATCTTTCCCGAGTTTAAGATTGCTTAATCATCCAATTTTCAAAAGGCCGAATTCCACAAACTTGCTAATTTACGACCAATCTCATATATTGCCTTTCTTGTTCAAATATTGCGAAGAATCATTTATAGAATTTACACCTATTGCTAAACATAACATACTTGGACTCCAACCATTTGGTTTTGTCCAAATACTCAATTGATTTTTGCCCTCCTTCTTTATTGACAAGGTGTCGGTATGGGCCTCAAACAACAAATGAATCTGCTCTCAGTGTTTTTCATTAGACCCTTCAAAGGCAGTTCGACACCTGTTGGATTTGATATAGCTGCACCGGCGCTGACGGCCGGCTCGCTAGGCATGTGCCTCTCGTAAAAGCACTTACTCGCAACCGTATAAAATACGATCATTTGGAACAACAACGTTACCACAACTGTTTAGGTTTTATGGAAAATAATAGGCATCCGTTATGAGTTTTATATGAAAATAATAGGCCACCCAGCAATACACAGACGTTTTCCAGCGAACGTCTCTCGCTCTCTCTCTCTTCTCGCGTCTGTACGTCTCGTCTAAATGAAGTTTCTAAAGCGTTTTAAACGTTTATAGGTTTGGACTCATATACGTCAAGTCAGAGGGTTTTTTTTTGAACGTATTAACCGTTTTTTTGGACGTTACAAATTAACGTTTTGTTATAGAACAGTTTATAGTAACGTTTAGTGTTAGGAACGTTTACAGAACGTTTGACTTAGACGTTTACAGAACGTTTGATATAGGACGTTTACCAAACGTTTGCTGACGTTACAAAATTTACGGTTTTGTTGTAAATCGATTGTTGTTGTGTTGTGTGTGTGTTGTGTGTGTGTGATGTGTGTGTGTGTGTGTGCGTGTGGTGTGTGTGCTGTGTTGTTTACGTTTGATGCGTGATTGACTATAATGTTTCCACTCGCCCTCTGGAAAGAGCTGTTCTGTGTATGACGCGAGTGAGATGTAAGTGTTGTTGTGCGTGCTGTGCGCGCGCGCCGTGTGTGTCTGCTATTGTGTGTGTGCTGTGTGCTGTGATTTATGTGTGTGCCGTGACTGACCTAGCTGTCATGTAGCTTTCCTGTTGGTGCTGGATAGCTGTGTGTGTGGTTTGTGGGTGTTTGTGTGTGTGTGTGAATGCCTGTGATTGTGTGTGCCCCCCGTGTTATGGTATGCGTGCTGTGCGTGTGTTTACATGTGCATGGTGGCATCTGTTAACGTGTGCGCATGACTACCTGTCTGGATTGTATGCGCGTTTGAATGTATGCGTCTCTGTAGTGATTTAAATGTATTCATGTTGATGGCCTGTATACATAGCGTTTGTGTGTTGGCCCTGTATCGAGTGTGTCTGTGTTTGTGGTGGGGGGGGGGTCGTGGTGGCCATGGGTGGAGTGGGTTATGCACTTCTTGCTAGCGTGCAGCTTTGCGTAATAGCGTAATTTGATTTCTATTTCACTTTAGTGGAAACACGCGCAAAATAGCGCATGTAACAGTACGCCACATAATAATAGCAAGCGAGGGGCCTTTATCTAATGCCTATTCATTATGGTAATTGCATAATCATCTATAATGACACTGTTGTCACCAGTATATAGACATTTTCATAGCCGTGGTGTTGAACATTTAGCGGCGCCATCTACGTTCTGTTATCAAATGCACTAACAAAGTTTGGCAATAAATATTACATCCGTTGAATGTGATATTCCTTTATAGTGGGTACTGTCCTATTTGTAAAAACAAAAGTAACACTATTTATTTACCTTTACAAATATGCGTATATATAACGATTGCTAACTTACTGTGCTGACATTTTTTAGCGCGCGCGCTGCGATAGGTATTAGGGTAGGTCAGTTAGGTTATGATTAGGAGTTAGGTTATCATTCAGCGTATAGTGAAAGAATTGGAAAGATACAAAGCAAGTTGCTTCTTAGAACTTTCAAAATTTTTCCTTATTTTTACAATGTTTATCGTATACTCGAGTTCGGTTTCAAAACGTCAAAAACTTTTGTTTTAAACTGTCCGCAAACGCTTTTCTAAACGTTTTGTTAACGTTTTACGTTTCGTTCCGGTTCTTGGTTAATTTACGAATCGTTTCTTACGTTCTAGGACGTTTTTCAAAACGTTTTTAAAAACGTCCAGGAAACACGTTTTTAAACGTGCTAAACCTAACCAATTTTTACGTCTACTAAAACGTTTTCAAAAACGTTCCAAAAACTCTATCTTCGGACGTTTTAGAACGGTTTTAAAACGTCATTTGTTAGTGGCCCATAGGCATTTTGATTCTACGTTATGTGTAGGCGACAGTATACTGTATTATAAGTGCAATTAGGATCCGTGTCATATGGCGGCGTACTAAAAACATGCTGCTAATTTGAATTTGTATCTTTTTCCCGTCTGATGCACTGTCTTGTTTGTATGTTCTCTGTTAGCTATTGTTACGGAAATAAGGATTTTTGCATCCATGAACAGATTGACCTACTTTTCATCTTTTGATTCTTTAAACTTATTTTGAAAATGTACTTACTTACAGCATTTAATAATATTCACAGTATATTTATTGTAGAAAGTGAGACACAAAACATCGTACTTGACACGATTTCAATTTGATTTTTTCACTTGTTACTCCCCCCCCCCTTGCAGTAGAAATGGCATCGATGATCTGGGTCAACCCCGCTCTTTTTTTTTTACAGAAAGCTATCCCCCACCACTCTACTACGTAACTTTAATGCAGAGGAGAAGCGCCAAGGATATATCATTGTCTCTGCACATTATGCGATGGGCGGAGCGACGACCTTTAGAAAATTTACCCCATAAAACCCATTTTAGGAACCCAACTTTTACCCTGGGACTGAGAGTAGGGGCGCATAATTCCGGTGTAAAGTTGATATTTTCCTTCCTTTTTTCATCTCTTCTTTCTCTTTTTTTTTATCGTTTTGGCTTGTGCTGACGCGCCTTAAAGTGGCACGAGACGTCCCGATCGCCACTGACAATAGCAAATGCCCCCCCCCACGCATTTAGATGTGTTGATCTGTTGAATCTCCTTGCATGCTTCAAACTTACTGACGTACTGACTAAATGCAAGGAACAGACCGACAAGCGATATAGGGTGTCCCTGCAAAATTATGCGAGGGAGCGGAGCGCACCGACTTTAGATAATTCTACCTAGAAAACCCATATTGTAACAACTTTACCCCTGTGGACTGAGAAGGGGGGGCTAATTCCTGGTAAGGTTTTGATAATTTTCCTTCCTTTTTTTATTTCTTCATTTCTCTTTTTTCTTTCTTAGTTGTCTCGCACCCCCTTTAGTTGGCACCGCGATGAGTGCCCCTTAGATACGCCTGACTAATAGCAACTGCCCCCCCCCCACGAATTTAGATGTGTGCATCTGTGATTGGGTTTGCTAGTTATTTGGCACGAGTAAGTTAGTTGGCGCGCAAACGCATGGTATGTTGTATCATTCCCCCCCCCCACCCTCTCCGCCTGAGTAAGTTTTCGCGCGCTTGCCTAGCATGACTGAACATTTAGGACTTGGTTTGGAGAAAGCGCAATGTGCCTACACGAATAGGTACTCTATTTGCCGTTAGGTTCGCGTAAATAGTTCCCTTTTTACACTGTAGGCCCTACCATATTTGTTTTTGGATCATCGATTATATTTTTATAATTATTATTATTTTATTATTTATTTATTTATTTATTTATTTATTTTATTCATTTCATTGATTTATTGATTTTATTTTGATTTTATTTATTTCATTTTATTATTCATTTGTATTATTCATTCATGTATTCATTATTTATTTATGTATTTACTTATTCTCTTCTCTCCTCTCACTCTCTATCAGTGATCTATTATTTATCTCTCTATTCTTTATTGTTTATTTGTTTGTTTATCTCTTATTTTATTGTTTTTTTTTTATTTTATCTTTTATTTTACCTCTCCTGTATTTTTCATTCATTATTTTTACTTACTTATTGACTTTATTCCTATGTATTATTTTGGCCTTCAAACAGACACATTACTTAACATTGCCAAACGGGTAAACAAAAAAGTAATTAATAAAAGAAAGAACCAAGAGGTACAAAAAAGCATAACCAACTGGGGATCGCACCAGGGATCGAACCCTCGACTTGAAAGTCAAAATGCACCATTCGCGCACACGCGCTATCCGCCGCTATTGAGCATCTTGCACGCGCTCGCACTCGCTCTCTCCCGGTATATCACAAATTGGTGACCCTCGCCCACCGGTTTACACAAAACTCAACAAAGACATGTCCAAGGTTTCAGATACCGTTTCCTGAGAATCGCCGTTGGCGTAATTGTACAACGGAATCAGGGTTTTTAGGGCCGAGCGAGGTCGCGCTAAGTACTGTAGATGCACGCATTTTCTTGCGACCTGTGGCCATACGCATGACGGATATCCGAATAGTAGGACTATATATTTTACAA
>JZLH01S0395873.1:37031-49692 GCA_001188425.1 Eucidaris tribuloides | reverse complement strand
TACATGAAAAAAATTGACAATTCTGTTTACATAAAACTTGAAACAAATATTTCTGGCTGTTTCTGTGTTTTTGTGTCAACTTTTTCTAATTTTTGTTCTGAGTTTTGTGTTTTTTCCTTTCAAAAAGAAAAAATTGGAGAAAAAAGAGGTTTTCCATGATTTTCCGTTTGAAAACTCATTTTCCGTTTCAAATTGTGATTTCCGGAAATTCCGTTCATTTTCCGTTATTGCGGAAAATTACTCTCTGTATACATGGTTCCCCATGCTACTAGTGTCTCTGATAAGGTCTAAAAATGAAGTCCTGAAAAATCACACTTAAAATGATCATTGATTAAGTGCTTTAAAAGAGTAAAAATCATTGAGAGACCATTCCATTTCCCCCCATAAACTGCTGTGTTGCAGAATTTTCATCGGCTGAGAATAATTCATGTGCCAATTTTTATCTGTGACAACATAACTGACTGAGATTTTGTGTTCTAGGGTGTTTGTTTTGTCCATCCAAACACTGTCAGATAGCAAAGTTTGACAATTTTTTAAACGGGTCTTCCACAAGGTTATATAGTGTCTCTAAAGAGAAATGGCAACATTGGAAGTAATTTCCCAATAGGATACAATGATCTGAGAATCAATTATAGTTTTTAAAGTTTGTGCGGTGAAAATTTCATAGTCATACATTTCCTCTGTATTGTACAATTTTGATGGTGAAATATGCTGTGAGCTGTCTATGGTATCAATTTCTATCTGGGTTGGAGAGTAATTCAATACCTGTAAATTAATGCTTGTTTCTCCACAAGTAAACCAAATTCAAGACAAATCCTTGCAACATGAATGAATCTAGCCTTTTTATAATGGTTTAAGTCAACTCATTTGGTTCTTGAGGCATTTCTTTTTTTCTTCTCCCACTCATGTCTCAGCCCTTTAAGCATGTTCAAAAATTATTTCATTATTATTTCTCAGTTATTTATTGAAATAGGTCCTTTTTCCAGGTTTTGCCACTTGTCAAAGTAATTTTAAAATGTACAAAATAAAAATGCCATAACACTGACTCTTACTAATTAAACACCAATTGGTTCATCCTGTTCTCAGCCAGTAAATCTGTACAAAAAGGATAGGACCTAATTAATACATGCTTTATTGTTTGCCACTTCAACTTTTAATTTGAGCAACATGTTTTATAGTTAGCTGCTTGCAAGCAATAAATTATATGTGCAATTATAGAGCCCAGCTTCATTTCTCAATTAATGATACCCATTGTGGGTGTAACAGTCAAATCAAAGAGAGTGCATGAAAACAATTTTCATACTGCACTTATGCTGTCAAAAGTTTACTGTCTGATGAAGCATCAAGAGGGTTCTGAATCAAACAGCTGTTATTCAAAATCTATACACTACGGAGGAAATTCGATGTGAAGTACAGATCATTTTGGCCTTGGGGTTAACAGGAAAAAGTTTAGGCATGTTTTGCCTTAAACATGTGAAGCCAAGTAATTTTCTATAAAGAGAATGACATTTAAATTTATGATCTGTTGCAGTGTTTTTTTTTGGGGGGGGTTGGGGAGGGGGTGTAGAGGAAATAGTTCAGCTACAGGAAGGATAAAGAACCAGTAAATAACTACAAGCACTTACATGTACGTGTATGTACTGTATTGCTACATTGCCATGATGCACATACTGCAAGAGAAAAATAAATATTGTACTCAGATACATAACCAACCTGATGCATTGCACTGTGGGATTCGTTGGGTCCCCAATTTCATTGTTTGGGTCTGAAGAGGGCACTTTCAGTTGGTCATGATAGTGAACCTTTAAACGGACAAGGAACCGACATGAAAAACAATGCATGCAAGATCTCACCTTCGTATTCATGTGAAGAACACACAATGACATTCGCTGCAAAAAATTAGCCTGGAATAATATTCATAGTCATTCATAACATGCAAAAAAGTGGATTTTGGTACATTTTTAACATTGTCTGCTATAAATTCTCTTGCTGTCAATCATTTCCAATTAATCAATTGGAGAATCTGTCTAGCGATATGTATGGTACGTGTACTGTAAATAAAATATTCATATTCCAGTTACTAAGCACTCCTATTGCAATGTAGTGAATGTACACAGAGCGATTTGGTTGCTTAAAGTTCTGCCTTTAAATCCTTGCTGTACTTGACTGTTGATATGATCTAGGTGACAGGAATCCTTCAGCTCATTGCGGGAAGTCTCTCCATTGTTCTTGGTATCGCTGCAGCAGTGCTCAAGGCCTACATGTCCTATGCGGCTTGTCCCATTTGGGGTGGATTGTTTGTGAGTATATACTTAACCCATTGGAGATGATTTCATTTTGCTATTCAGTGGTCTCCACTTCATGGGGTAGGCATTTGCAAGCCGTTTTTTACCCATTTAATAGGAGTACCCTATTATATGGAGAAAACTTCAATGAGAAACATAAGAAATGTTTCGCTAAATTTTACCCGTTTAACAGGAGTATCCCTTTTAATGTTACCCCATTATCCAGAGACCACTGTAGTATAACGCGCATTTTCCATAGAACTCAACCCGAGATGTCTTGTATTTAGTCCCCAACCGGTTAATTATAAATCAGTTAGGTCCTTATCCCTATGTTAACTGGGGGGGGGGGTCAAATTGACCCTCCCCTCTCGACGAATTTCGCAACTATTCCGCCGCACAAAATTTTTTGACCACGTCGCTTGCTGACTTTTTACTTTCAAGTCTTGCGCATATTTTGAGACCATTTTCGGATATACGTTTACTTTATGCATGTCAGCCCCAAAATTGCTCAAAAACATGATTTTGTGTCCAAGTTCAATACAAATCATGTTTTCAGCCTAAATTCTTAAATGTTTGATTATTTGTACTTTTAGTGGTTGAAATGAATTAGTTTTAAGCTGTTTATGATCGGAAAAGTGTTCCCGACAAATTCCATCAAAAAAACAATGGAAAACAAAAGGTCAAAATCAAAGAAATACATAAGAATCGAAAATTGATGATTTAAGTTTTGTGGAGCTCAAAAAAGTACATGCTTTTGGATGAATGGACAAAACTTGTAGTTTCTTTTTGATAATAAAGGAAATTCACCATATTTGCATTCCATTTTTCTGGGGCACCCTGTATATCAAAAATAAGGTTTGTTTCATTGTTGCTGTTGATGCTTACTCATTGTTTCCCACTATACCTCCTCATTTCATCCTACATGTAGCTATTCATTGTCACTGGTATACTGGGGATTGTATACCACTGCAAATCGAGAAGCAAGTGCATAGTAAGTAGAACCTAATTGTCATTTTTATTCTGTGTATGGCATGCTGAAGTCACATGTTTGTGTTGTTGTTGTTGTTGTTGTTGTTGTAACTTCAACCCTATGCATGTGGCCATTGACCGTTTGCACATTAAATAGCTGTCTGTAGTATAAATAGAGTAGCAAATTAAAGCCCTAGTGCAGTTTTGGTCGATCATACAAGTTTTTCGTAAATCTTCCACACGGTGTTACCCCAGACATCAGAAAACACCATCAAACCTACTGAAAATTCTGTATATTGACAAATTGTGATGTTTAAATTATCAGAGAACAGGTAGTGGTATGTACATTACCTATGGGAAATGTTGGGGTCCCCCCCCCTAACATTTCATCTAATTAACAGTTCATATAATTTTGTTGCCTAGCAACATCATTTTCCCTTGCAACCAGTGTTGGAGGTCTCGAGACTGGTCTTGGTCTCGAGACCAGTCTCGAGACCAGTCTCGAGACCAGCATGCTCTTTCTTGGTCTCGGTCTCAGTCTCGAACCCTCTGGTCTTGGTCTTGGTCTTGGTCTCTGAACCTTTCTGGTCTCGGATTTTTTGGCCGAGACCAGCAACTAATATGATTTTACATAAAAATCTTTATTGTTGTACATGTAATTTTGCGGTATGTATACAGGGCATTCAAACATTATAAAAGGAAATAATAAAAGAAAGAAGACTGAAAACAAAAGAAAAACAGAAAAAGAAGATTGACATCAAGATAGCAGGAAAAGAAATTTTAAAACAGATAGAAAGGAAAAGGACATCACGAATGAAACAGAAAGAAAGAAGGAAGGAAAGAAAAAAAACGAATGAAGAAGAGAAAGAAAGAGAAACAAAAAAACAAGAAAAGAGAAAAAGAACGGATAAAATGAAGAAAAAGAGAAGGAAAGAAGACGTGGGAAAGACGTAGAATGAAAGAAAAATGAATTAAGAATATCAACGAGTAAAGAATGAATAAAAAAAGACAAATAAAAGAAGTAAGAAAGGGAAAATTCTAGAATGAAAGAAAAAAAAAGAAAAATGAAAGATTGCAAATAGAAAGGAATAAAACAAGAAAAGAAAGAGAATGAATGAAAGGTAGACCAAAGTATATAAGAAAACGGAAGAATGATGGAGAATAAGGAAATAAGAATAAAAGACAATAAGAATGAATGATAAAAGGAAGAAAGTTAGAAAGAAGGAAGGAAAAATGAATTTAATGAAAAAAGAAGAGAAAGAAAGATAGAGATAGAAAAAATAAGCAAGAAGAGAAAAAGGAAAGGATGAAGTAAAGAAAAAGAGAAGAGAAAGAAAGATATGGGAAAGAAGCAGAAAGAAAGAAAAACCAATATTAAGAATAAAAGAATAGAGAATCAAAAGATTAACAAATAAAAGAAGAAAGAAAAGAGAAAAGGGTAGAATGAAATAAAAAAGAATGCATGAAAGAAATACAAATCGAAAAGAATAAAACAAAAAAAAGAAAAGAAAAAGAATGAATGAAAAAAGTGAGAAGAAATGAAGGAAGCTCGGAAATCAAGAATAAATGAAGAAAAACCATTAGGCCCTAATGAATGAAAAAAAATAAGATTATTAACAACACTTTATTTTCTTTATCTGATCTGTATTTCAATAGCTCAGGCAAATGTGCCCATGGGGAAAAGTATTGTTTTCAATTAAAATTGTTTCTCAGTCGTTTGCACAATTTGTAGCTGTCATATTGACTCGTAGTCCTAGGCCTATTTTGCGTTAAACTTTGGGAGGCATTTTACATATAAGTGACAAATGAGACAATGAAAATATAATTTTTAATGTTCTTCATTAACTGTTAATTTTATCAAAACTTTAAAAATCCTATTACAGACTGATTGCAATGTGTAAGCAGTAGGCAGTTAATGCTGAGTAACAAAGTTGTATTATCCTCAAAACATGCACAAATTAGGGTTAATTGAAACTCTGGTCTTGGTCTTGGTCTTGGTCTTGGTCTCGGAAAGTACTGGTCTTGGTCTCGGACTTCTGGTCTTGGTCTCGGACCTCTTTTTCTTGGTCTTGATCTTGGTCTCAGGGTGTCTGGTCTTGGTCTTGGTCTTGGTCTCGGATGGCCTGGTCTTGACTACAACACTGATAGAGGGTGTTATTCGTCATGTGAGCGCATGCACAGATTGCACAGTGATTCGACTAGTGTGACCGACTTATTCTGGCTTCCATAGACAATACACAGGGACGTATGCAAAATTCATGATTTTACTAAATAAGGTCAGAGTGTCAAAAATTCGCATTATGATTTCATGTGACCTTTACAGGTAGCATCAAAATTTGTTGGGTATACACAGTCCACATCAATCACATCACTGACGTAGAATCTCGACTGGTATAATTCTTCCCCAACATGCATATATTTGTTTAATATCAAGTTATATTTTGATGAGACTGCATATGACAAGGTTCAAGATTCTACCACCATTTGACTGCCAAATACCAAAAATATGAACTTTATGTTTTCTACATCACAAATTTTAAACCAATCATATTTATGGGATTTTTCAATTCTCAACCCGTGTTAATGTATACAAAACTGGAAGTTTGTGGGGCCAAGTTTTCTTGGACAAGCATGCCCTCTACTGCTGAATGATGTATTGTCGATAACGAGAATTCACAGCTCAGTCACACCAATAGATATCTCAACTTAAGACAAATGATGTGCCCAAGTCAATCTATTTATAAAGGAGGAACAGCAATGCATACACTTGCATTGGGACCCTATGACTTGTGACTGGAATTGACTTGAATTACCAAGTGACTTGCCACTTGGTGTACCAGGACCAACTGATTTCAGATTTTAACATAGATGTGTTCAAACCTGCAAACCTGCTACCACCTCCAAATATTTCCTCCTTCCACAGTCCACATCAATCACATCACTGACATAGAATCTCGACTGGTATCATTCTTCAACAACATGCATATATTTGTTTAATATCAAGTTATATTTTGATGAGACTCTATATATAAATATCTTGACAAAAAAAGAAAGTCTGACATGCGAGGAAAACTACAATATATTATGTCGCATGGAGGATTGGTTAATAGGATGAAGATGTTCTAATTCTAACTCTACATGATAATAAATAAAACAGAGATATGAATGACAGCTTTCTAAAGTTACAAACCTGTAATTATGCAAAGTATAGTAATAAATGATAAATATGCATAAGAGCGAAAGACCCATTTCCAGCCAATTTTTTTTTTCCAGTCATGCTTTGGGCACTGCAACTATTTTTGTGTGATTGGCGGAAGGATGTAAATAATATAAAAAGTCTGTATTGTTTATGTCCTTCTACCGCACACATAACAAGGTATGGGGGGTGGGGGGGGAGGGGTGACACTACAGATTTGTTTTGTTGCCAAATTTGTGAACACTGCATTGTAAATGAAATTGAATATCAAGCATGAATACTGTGCATCTCATCTTTGCATAGAACTATTTTTTGCTGATGTTTGAGACTATTAGAATCAAAATTTCACAGTTAAAGGCAGGGCATCTCTTTTGCATGACTAAAAGATTTCACAGACATGTCCTTCATCAATAGAGGGCATGGGTTATCTTTTCCTGGCCTGCGGGGATGTTTGCAAATGAGATCCACTGCCTTTAAGTGAGCAGTTGCTTTTGCTGAAATATTTTCAAGGACATAAGTGCAGAACTACATGCACCATTAGTCCAGTACCACTCTATATTTTTCTTCTTTCATATATCCCAAATAACTTGATCTGTTTTCATATTTGAGTTTAAATTAAGCACTAAACTTTATTCTCTGAACCTGGTTGATGCGATACACACACTTTCACTGCATTGCAAACCGGTGGATGATTGGTCTCAGAAATAATGAATGGCTCGATGAGGCAAATCCAAACTTTTCTGCATTTTCACACGTCCTCTATCTGAAGGGCTTTGGCCTGAAAGTATTATAACCCCCGTCAACATACGGACATTACGTTAACCATGAATATAACCAACCATAAAATCTATTTTAATAACTGACAATTTGCATTAAGCTAATTTCCCTTCTTACTATTCCTTACAGATCGTGTTCATGATGTGCACACCCCAAAATGAGCTTATCAAGTAAATTCACTAAAATCATTTGAAATATAAAGATTCACATAAATCTTCACCTCTTACAAAATCCTTCAGACTGAAAAGTCGGGTTTCATGAAAATAAGCACTGATAAAATTCGAACAGAATGCATTCATGTATTGTCGCTCACTGAATTTAAATTTCACACAGCCCTTAAAGGTATTGGCTAAAATTTACCACAGTTAAAAAAATCTGAGCTACATGATTCCCCATGCTACCATTGTCTTTGACAAGGTCAAAAATGACGCCCTGAAAAAAATTGTATTTCAAAATGATTATTTAGTGCTTAAAAAAAGTGAAAATCGTAAGTTGATCGGATTCATCTGCCCATTTTCTCCCATAGACTTACTGTGTGTATACCTAGGCTATTTGAACTCGCCCCAAGTTTTAATTGTTTATTCACGCATAACTTGCCATTGGCAGTGTAACTTTCCAAACTTTTTTATTTTAGGGTGTTTATTTGTCCATATGAACACTACTATGTAGTTCAGATATCAAAATTTGACAATTTTTTAAAGTGAAGCTCCACAATGTTAGCCCATCACTTTAAATTAGTCTGACTGCCATACCTGATTCATGTATCATCTAGTAAAATCTGCATACCTGCTAATCAAAGCTTACAAGGTCAAAAACTCACACCAGTGCAGTTGGACAGTTGTCAAGCAATCTTTGCTATGGTTGGTCTCTACCAAATACAAAATTAGTAGGCAAAAGCTACATCCAGTGTCTAAAACCCTAGGCTACCGTTACAAAATACAACTTGAGCAACGGACCAATTTCAAATGATTTATCAATCATATTTTTAGAAATTTTACGGAGTATGAATACCAAATTTTGAACACTGTAATTGTACTATGTATGTACCTTTCTTTATTTGGATCAAATCTTACCAAAAATGGTATGGTTTGCAAATCAAAAATACAGCCTTTCAATCAATGATGTTGCACAATTGTGAAAATGAAGAAAGCTTTGGACGGCCCTATCTAGGTCTTGATGTCAGGGGTCACACTCATTCAAGGAGCGATGGGCAAAGCTTGATGAAGATGAGCAGGAACTAGCACTAGATGTTTTATGCATGAGAGGTGGGGAGTGGGGGAGGCAAAAAATATACCTGTAGTTTACAAATGAATGCGGTTTTGATCGTCCCCTGGACTCCTCTGTCAGAAAGTGAGACAAAGAAAGCAACGAGATACTCACAAATTCACCCTGGACATGTGATAAAAATATGGCTGGCATGTCAACAGCATTGTGCAACAATACATGGGGTGCATGGTGTAATCCACATGCACAATATGCCTATAACATGTAAGTGGAGATTTCTTCTTCTTTTTTCCTGGAAGTGATGACCACCAGAAACATATTAATTGTCTAAAATTAAGGCCCAAATTCGATGTAAATAAGCCATAATGATTTATAGTACTTTTCAATACTGATCAAATTTAAGCTCCTTCGTTAAAATATCCCATGAACATATAATACATATTAGAGCACATGCAGCGCTGATGCTACAACACATATATGCACTATCTACACATGCAAGCATTAACAAGGCATGATATTCAAGCAATGCAACATGCCAACAAAGGTGTGCACATACATATCAATAAGCTAGTTCACAGTTATTAGATATCACAAATGTCACCTCATTATACAACCAATACCACACTGTGATGATTGAATAGCTGTACAGGCATCAGGGAGCAACCATGAATTTTCCATGTGCTGTGATGCCGTTACGTGATATACAATGCCAAATCGGGGAACTTATTTCTTATAATTAACGGATTGCATTGATTGCTTGATTGCTAAACTCTGTTGAGAGGAATACCTTCATCTGTACATTCCTGAACATTTAACTTATGAGAACATGATTTATTATATAGCTATATTGTATAACAAAAGTCTCATTGCATAAGCTTGGTGTAAATGATGTTTGTCATCAGTCATCACAGACATGTGCATATGAACTGGATTATAATTCAGTTATTTTGTGCTCGAGTGATATTACCAAAATCTCAAAATCAGATCACTTCACATACTGTAGGGGTTCGGGGAGGGGGGGGGGGGGACAAAACCTTGTTTCGCAATGTGTGGTGAAATTACGTATTATTTTACTTGTAGTGAGGAAACCAAATTTCCTTCTGTCCAAATCTCATGATTTCAATCTCAAAAGATGTGACGTGACTGATTCACAAATATGTGTGGTCAGTGGTGAAACAAGGTGCAGCATGTTGCAGCTGGTTGCTTTTACTAATACAAGAGCTGCAGTAACACTGAGTTATGGTTTGGCTATTTTCCAACATATTTCTGAACCAGTTTGACATCATCACTTCTACTCACTGTAGGAAAGATACTACATGAAGACAAGGCAATCCTATTTCCTTCACTGGTAAAAGCAGCCATGTTTTGTGGCTCTCCTGAACATTTGTCAGTTTTGAGATATAAGGTTTTGTCACCTTTGCAACCACACATAAGCATGGGATACAATCAGGTACTTGCTAAAAACTTTAATTTACAACATGAAACGCACACATTCTCTCTCCATCGCAAACTCTGTGGTGGACATTACTTGGTAAACTTTGGTTTATATTTGAGGAGATTTTTAATGTAAAGTTTGACTGGTTAACTGCTAGTTAACACACTGAACAGCGAGGAAGGGTTCATGATTTTTGAGCACACACAAAACATGCATAAAATTGAAATTGGCAACAAATCGGGTGGTCAATGCATACACTACACGCATAATAATACGGAAGAATGCAGTCGGGTCAATTCGGAGCTTTCAATTTGCATCATGACTGACATGATCACCAATGAAAAACTTTGTAAGTGTCACACACTTATCATCACAAACAGGACCTTTATTTGGGGACAATGGGCTTGTACAGAAGTCTCTTACATTTCACATCCAGAGACAATTTTTTTTTTCATTTATAAATGTGAAAAATGTGTATTTTATGTGACACGCACTATTTGTTTGAAATACAAACTTAGCTAAATGAAAAGGTTAGCATATTTTCTGGGCCGCTGTGGAAGCAGGTCATCTCGGAATGTGTGATGTACTGGGCTTCTGTACAAGCCTGTCACCCCTAAGGGGTTAATTACCCTCCATTTCATATCAACGGCATAGCCTATCTCTCACTATATACAAAATATCTCCATCTATTATGAACACAGTACTGCTCTTCATTCCACCATAGCTGGGGGCCATCCAAGACCATAACATAGACAGTTATTTCAATTTATGCAATGCTCTAGTTCAAAGACAGCTACAATGATGAAAGGTGAGCAATTCTTCTTCTATGTAGATTGGTCTACATGTGCAAACTATTTTTCCACAATGTAATCATATCTCCTCACTGTTTTTGTGTCCTTGATCCAAATTTCCATTAGTGAGGAAGGTGGTTTTACAGTAGCTTACTTGTTCGTGTTTCTATAATATTTAGGTATTGGTTTGATGTGTTTGTCATATACTTTTGAAATATGATACTATCCTTCTTACTTTTATGTGTTTGTGTTAAATTGTATTCTTGTATGAAGGCCATAAGAAAAGAGTTTTCTGTTTGGTAAGTCTACACTATCTTTTCTATCTAACGTAAGTCTCAAATTCACATTAAATTTGTTGTATCCATGCAGAAAGGCCCTTTGCACTATAGATTTAGTGTAAAAGACGCTAAATAACACTGTGGAAGACACGTTTAAAAAATTGTCGAACTTTGCTATCTGACATATCTGACAGTGTTTGAATGGACAAATAAACACCTTAGAACACAAAAGTTTGGACAGTAATGCTGTCACTAGTACAATATGTGCAGATACAAATTGGTACATTAATTTCCTATCGGGCGATAGGAAATTCTGCACACAGCAGTCTATGGGGGAAAGCTGGCATGGTCTCTCAATGATTTTTACTTTTTTAAAGCACTTATTGATCGTTTTAAACTGCAATTTTTTTTCAGGGCTTCATTTTTAGACCATGTCAGAGACACTGGTAGCATGGGGAATCATGCAGCTCAGATTTTTTAAACTGGAAACACTGTTATACAGTGCCTTTAAAGCCACTGGCTAACATTTACCAAAGTTACAAAAATGTGAGCTACATAATCCTCCACCTTCCAAGTGTCTTTGACAAGGTCTAAAAATAAAGCCCTGAAAAAAAAAATTGTATTTCAAAATGATTATTTAGTGCTTTAATAAAGTGAAAATCGTAAGTTGACCCGTTTCCTCCCATAGACTTATCGTGTGTGGATGCAGGCTATTTTTTTACTTGCCCCGAGTAATAATTGTTTATTCATTTATATCTTGCCAGTGGCAGCATACCTTTCCAAACTTTTTGTATTCTAGGGTGTTTATTTGTCCATTCCAACACTACTATGTAGCTCAGATAGCAAAGTTTGACAATTTTTTAACTTGAAGCTCCACAATGTTAGCCTATCACTTTAAGGCCTTTTTGTATGGGTATGACATATTGTTTTGATGAATGCAAAATCAGTTGCAAGTTCAATCATCATTCACATGCAATACAGTCCAAATATCTAATTATTATGTCATAATTTTTTTTTATTACAAAATTGTCAACATTCACTCAAGGTTATCATCAAACTGTGCTTCAAACTGGTGAATGTCAAGATGCCATGACATGCTGGAAGGAAATCATGCATCTTTGTTTCTCAGTCCTGGAATACTTTGGCTCTGTTAATTCCTGGGCAATCTGATTTTGAATATTACAACATCCAAGCAATTATAATAAACACATGGTGCAGAAGTGTGATGTCAATCTGGTTCAGAAATATGTGTGGACAATGGTGGAACCGAGTGCAGGCATGTTGCATCTGATTGTATCCATTTATAGCAAAGTCCTATTTACACTAAGTCATGATTCCACTACTGTCTCCAAATATTTCTGAACCAGTTTGACATCATCAGTTCGGCTTTTTATTTTATGTTAGTAATATAAGTGTGAGCTTAGAATACAAAGTTGCTGTACACTCCTCCTCTATCTAGTCCAAAAATAAGCTATTTCAATCTGATAACCCTCTCAGTACCACTGATCAAACCTCCATATACTTTGCATGAGATATTTTGAGTGTGGTACTTGAGGGATTAACCCGTTTGGTGTTACATCCAACTAAGTGTGCTCATGCCCCCTCCCCCACAATCAAAACAGTTTCTAATCTTTTTAAGACTCTCAACAGAGTAAATTCCATATTCCAGGAAAGATAGCTAGTTCCAGAATTATATGTATAAGAAA
>JZLH01S0395873.1:22816-36981 GCA_001188425.1 Eucidaris tribuloides | reverse complement strand
AAATGTCAAGATGCCATGACATGCTGGAAGGAAATCATGCATCTTTGTTTCTCAGTCCTGGAATACTTTGGCTCTGTTAATTCCTAGGCAATCCGATTTTGAATATTACAACATCCAAGCAATTATAATAAACACATGGTACAGAAGTGTGATGTCAATCTGGTTCAGAAATATGTGGGGACAACGGTGGAACCGAGTGCAGGCATGTTGTTGTATCCATTTACAGCAAAGTCCTATTTACACTAAGTCATGATTCCACTATTGTCTCCAAATATTCCTGAACCAGTATCCCTTTGGCACCCTACTTCACGTAAGTAATATCAAAATTAGCTTTGATTAACACCTTGTTGTGCACTCCTCTTCCTTATCCTAACTTCAATCCTTTCAATCAGATAAACCCTCGCTGTACCACAAATACAGAACTTGATATACTTTGCGTGAGATATTCTGATTGTGGTACTGAAGGGGTTAACCTCTTTGGTGCGACATACAACTAAGTTTGCTCATGTTCCCTGCCCCCCCCAAACGCCCCCCCCCAAAAAAAACTAACAAACACAGTTTCTAATAATTAAAACTCTAAATAGAGTTAGTTCCATGTTTCAAGAAAGGCTAGTTACTTCATATGTTAGGATCACTGAGTGTAGACTGCTTGTATGACATCAATTAAGATGTGACATAATTTACACAGAACTCCTTCTTTGGTAAGCAATAGGAAACCCTGTAAACAGGAGCTAACACCATACGGGGCTTCAGAACTTGCTAGTATTATTTTTTGTACGTGTAAATAAAAATGTGTAAACAGTCCATAACAATAGAAGTTTAGGAGTATTGTACAATAATGTGTAAATTATGTCACACACATTTGCATCACATATACAGTCTAAAGCTGTTGGTTTAGACCTAGAAAACTAAATTTTCATGACGTGATATATAGAAGTATAATCACAATCTAGAATCATGTTCCACACTGCTGGTACTTTACCTTTTCATTTATACATGATTTTCTAATTGATCTTACCTGTGCTAGGCACTGTGGATGACCTGATTCCTGGATCTCTGGCTAGCTGACACTCGGGCAAGTCCATTATTGATTGAACTGATGAAATGGATAAAAACAATTGAAAACCAAATATTCATTAATTGCTTGCCATCACAGACAGTCTCTATCACAACACTAACTTTTCTTCTAACTATTATTGACAATTCTTCATTCTGTTTCTCTATAATTGTGAGTATAAACATAGTGACTGTATACAGTACCCCTTATTACTACTTTATATCTGTTTTCTTTTGCCAAAAGCTATTGAAGAATATAATTTTTACTTGCAAAGACCTGAAAAATCACAGATTATGATCTTTTTGGTATACACAATGTGGTAAAGTGACCTATTACCCATGAAGAGTGACAATTTAAAATCAACTTCTAGTATAGGCTAAGGAGTATAACAGAGGATCTGCATGGGCCAAACAGTGGTCTGTAGCACCTTACGTCAGCTAGAGTGAAGGGTTGCAGTAAAGTAGTAAGGTAAACAAACTGAGCTGCTTATGTACTCTGCAAAGTGGATGAAGGTCCCATGGGTGGAGAGTGTTCTGGAGATTAGTACTGAGAAAGCATGCAAAGTCTGAAAATACAAATTAATTTTTTTGTCTTATAAGTTTTCAAATGGTATGGTTTGAAACAAATTGGCAAACAGTGTACTGTATGATACAATCATGACATCAAAAAACATTAACTATTATGTAAATATACAATCCTTGACTTACTATCTCTGAGTGTGTGTATCCTGGGTCCAAAGCTATTGAAGAATGGATGTTTCATGGCCTTGGAGGCTGAGGTTCTGTTCTTGCCTTCAAACTGTTTATAGACAAAATACAAAATCAAAACAACGGGAGATTAGAATACATTCATAATGTATCAAATGCAATGACGGAATGAGGAATAGATCAAAATTCAGGAAAAGCCAAATGATTTTAAACATTTACACTGAATGGAGAGTAAATTTCAAATTTAATTCGATTCCAGATGTATAAGAAATACAATGCAGAGACAACAGATAACAATATAGAACAACATGATAATATACAAGAATACTTCAATTTGGATTTGAGGAATACTTCATAAAAATGCCATGAACATTCTATAGTGACAGTATTCCCGAGATGAAGTTACTGTAGATAAATATATTACGGTTGCAATTAGAAACACACAATAATTATACAATTTTTAAATGAACAAAACAAATGACATAATGGTGGAAAGAGAGGAGGTTCTGTATTGGTATATTAGAATAAGTTATAACCCTTCTCAAAGAATCTCTACTTCTAAATGTACAAATATAGCATTACGTATATCCTGGTTGGAAGGACTTGTCTGGAAGTTGTTAATCTGAGGAGAAAAGAGCATGTTTATAAACAAATCATTGAATTACAGCATGACCATGATAGAAATTGAATCCATACATAGCAACATGACAAGTTCGCCTGCCACAGCGATTTCCGACATTAATTGTCTTGCAAGGAAGAACACTTGATTATAAAATTTTGAGAGCACAATATTGAATGTACTAGAATTAAGTATCACTTTACTGTAATTGAGGCTTGCATTCAATCCTGCTATTTCCCTTTAAATTCGGAGGTGGTGAGAAAAAACCCCCTTCCCAACTCCTCTACCGAATGGCAAAACCTTAACTTTATAATACCTTAATTTTAAATTGGTGACAGAGCCCGCTGATTTCCTCATTTATTTCCCAACTTGATTACATTCCTGAAACGGTTGTTAATTTAAACTAGAAAGGTTCGACTGCACGCAGTCAATGGGTATGCCTCCGCCCACTATACATGTAGCACATAAAACTGGCTCATAGTATGATCGCTATCGACTTTCAAGGAACCAAGTAACTGTAAAGATGATGGGAACAGTTTACTGACAAATGACCTTCAGTAGATCAAATACTAAATACATGTATAACCTTTCAGAACAAAGTCATCTTACCTCAATCTTTGACCTATTCATCTGCATTAAATTATTTGTCTTTTTTTTTCAGATGTACTCATCACCTTGACCTTTGACCACTGTGACTCTACCAAAATATTTTTCTTTAGTTTCTTACTTAACCACCAAATTATATCAACAGTGAGCACTCCTAACTGGAGTTATAGGCAGAAAATGGCATTTTTGGGTAAAGTTCATTGACCTTTGACCTTTGACCCTTGACGGATTTGTCCCAAAATCTAATCAATTCATCCTTGCCTTGTGGTCCATCCTTGGTCCAAGTATCATTAAAATCCCTCCAGCGGTACTTCAGTAATCTTGTTCACAAGAAAGTGCGGACACACGGACGTACGGACGGACAACCCGAAAACATAATGCCTCCGGCTCCCTTACGGGGCGGAGGCATATAAATAAATTCTTGAACCATCCTGATATGTTCCTTAGATTTTTCTACTGTTATTCAAAATACAATGCAATCAAAATTTTGCTGTATAAGCCAGTTTGTAGTTAGTAAATGGAACAAATGGTCTTTAACCCTTTAGCACCTGAACCGCCCGAAACCGCCCCTCTTATTAGTCCCTAGACCGCCCGAAACCGCCCGTCCGTAAAATGTGCTTTAGTATCGATTGTACACCCGTAGTTCACTGAAACGCCCCAAACCGCCCTTCTTATTACTCCCTAAACCGCCCGAAACCGCCCGTCCGTAAATTGCGCTCTAGTATACGTTGTATGCCTGTCTGTTGTGCACTGTTGAGGGCAATATTGCTGTACCTTCCAGGGAACCATAAGCCATTATCTACAGAGTCTTCAGTGGCTAAAGGGTTAAAGAGTGGATAGCTCCTCCAGTGAAGCATCTGAGAGCAACCACTCTCAACTGTACTTTCCTGAATATGCATCTCCTGCATGCATGATTTACTGCACTTCTACTTACTTCTTACTGCACATGCACAAATTGTAATTAATTTAACTTTCCCATTGCTTACCTTCAACAGGTCTTCCAGGAGATCCTGTCCGTGTGTGTCCAGTCGGGGGGCGTGGTTGATGATGGGTTCTTTCTGGTAGCTGGGGAAGCCGTAGCCGAGGAAGTCCTCGTTGGACGTGATCCCCGGCCACGTCCCCTCCTCCGGCGTACCCAGGAACTTGAAAATCAGATGGAGTTCATCCTCTACTGTGGACCCGGGAAACAGCGGCCTGCCAGCGGCCATTTCGTAGAATATACATCCTACACCCCTGTGGTCATATAAAAAAATATATATTTATTATACATATATATGTGATAATGTTCAAGTCACAGTAAAAAGTGCTTGATGCATTAGCAAAGTGTTACAACTTCATATGTATTCGGTTTGCGTGTCGCTACCGTCGGTTTTATGCTCTTCAGCGATTGTTAGGCAAGTAATCAGTCAGGTGTATGACATTTGCAACGGCAACAGATGCTCCGATGAAAACATCTCAAAGGACACAGGTTTGGGTTAGGGTTGTCATTGGGTGGGTTTCTTATTTAGAACATGTGTAAGGTTAAGGTTAGTGTATGAAGTAATCGCTGGAACAATTGTCAATGCCTTAACGGGTTCGGTTGGCCTGCATGGAACGGTAGATGTCTTTTAAGGTCTTGATGGTCTTGGATTTTGACGTCAGCATTTTGGAGGTCGTATTTGTGCCTCCTGTATGACACATTATTTTTGCCTACTTTTAAAGTCAAATAAGGCAAAATCAATCTAGCTGACTACATGCGCCCCCCCCCCCCCTCCTTCCCCACAGCACTCTGAGATAAACATAAAAGCTATCTTCATTTTTTTTGGAAGTACAGATAGGAGATTGAAAAAAGTTCTAAAAATGTGTGAAATATACAACAGATAATCACCCATGACCAAATTCTATGTTACGGACTATATATCCTGCCCCTCAATAACTTCCAACCCTTGGGGGGCTATTGAGCTGCCCCTAGTCCACTTACCACATGTCTATTGACGTTGAGTACTCTGTGCTCCCCAGGAGGACATCGGGCGGCCTATACCAGAGAGTTACTACTTCATTGGAAAATGTCTTACTAGGTACTGATTTGGCTCTGGCAAGACCTGGAGGAAAAACACAAAGAGAAAAGGAATTTCATGAGGATTTATAACAAAAGTTTGCTTGTTCAAGTTATGAGTTGAAGCCCAAAGTCAGGGTAAAATTAAAGTCAATATGATAAATTTTTCATCACTCTTTCCCAAAGTATGATATTGTAACAACGGACATAACAAACAAGTTAATCAGACAGCAGATATCACTATGTTAATCACTTAAAGGCAAGGTTCACTCTGACGTCAAGTTGGTTTTAATAAAAGCAGAACAATGGGAGAAACATATTAATGAAAGTTTGGCAAAAATCTACCTAAGAATAAAAGAGTTATGGAATTGTTAACTTTTAAATTTGTGACGTCACATGCGAGCAGCTCCCCATATGTCATGTGATATAAATTCCTTAAAAGTGCCGTTTTCTCAGAAATTTGAAAATGATTTTACCCATGCATTCAATATATTATCAGAAAAATTATTTCATACGCGCTTCTATGAAAAAAACCCATTCAGTTATCACAAACCATTAAAAAATGACAATTTATGGAATTTATATTACATGATATATTGAGAGCTGCTCGCATGTGACGTCACAAATTTAAAACTTTGAAACCTCATAACTCTGTTATAAAAAAACACTAAAAAGCAAAAAGCAAAAGTATTCTCTGCCTTTAAAATTTCATTTGTTTCATTTGTTTTATTTTCCACAATCAAGTAAAAATACATAGACATATACAATCATGTTAACAATAATTAAAATACACAATATCAGAGTACGGAAACTATTCACAAAACTAAATGACAATAATATAGAAAGTAAAGCATATATAGATAAAAGATGTGGATGGGATAACTGAAGTAATAAATATCCCTACTTAGGTTACCCCTACATATAAAAGATTACTCAAAATAAATACACCATAAATGCGAAAATTAAGTATAAATTCCTAACCCTAATACACCCACGCACACGCATACACTCCAACTTACACACACACTCATAACCACATACGAACTTACATAATCACAGATTGCCATGGTAGAAATTTTAGTACTTGGATGATTTTTCAATTAAAAACAGCTTAAATTTACGTTAAATGTGTATACAGATGGACTTTGTCTAATGTTACTTGCGAGATTGTTAAAAATTATGGGACCCTTGTAGAAGATTGACTCTTTTGAGATTGAAATTGATTGAATTGAGATCTAAAGGATGACACAATGAGCAGTGTGTTCTCATCTTAAAAAAATTCTTGCTATTCATTACCTTAGACTCACAAAATACTTTATATCATTACTCAACAGCACACACAATTCACACTCAATTTGACTTCAATCGAAATTTACACAATTGTACTGCATTATTGTACAAAAACTACAACAAATGCTTTATGTGTGAAGTGTTTGGACGAAATATCTGAATATGACAAGGACATGGATTATAATGGTGGATATTTTAAGAATTTAAACATGTCAGCATTACTATATCAGTACAAGCCCCCTTGATGACTTATGCAAAGCTTCATGCTGAGAATCTGAGAATTTAATTAGTGCTCACGGGACATTGCTTACACAATAATAGTCTGGCTTCCAGACATGTAGATTAACCCATCCTTATCCATAGGGAAACTAAGTACTATCTTCAGTCAACTGCTTTGACTAAGACTAATGTCTTGATTTACTTTGACGTCACATGATGTGGGTCACACCCACATTGTTCCGCTACTTGGAAGGAGAAAAAGTTGCATGGTCTGAATCTGAGACTAACAATCTGGGACTAACAAAATGAGTAGTTCTTCTTCTTTCATTATGCAAGATGCCATAACTATGTGTTGTGTAAGAGGTCTAAGTATACGATAAGACTTGCTAATGAGGCTTTAGGATTTGAAGAAGATTTGAAGCCGAGCCGGCGAGCCATTATGTTATCCTTGAAACAACAATTAAAAAATGATATTTACGAGTGACTGCAATTTATGGCTTCTTCTCTATCTATCATGTTTTTTCTTATTCACTGTTGTTGTGGCTTGGAGTCATATAGCAAATTGACTCATTGCTATCCTATTACATACTTGAAGTTATCCCCAGAAATACAAAATACTAGGTTAGTTTAACCCATCTATTCTTGTTTCTACCAATGTATTAACGCTATCACCCCCAAAACAACCAGTTTTTGAAGAGTTGAAAGTGTTTTTTTTTTAATCTGGATAGGTACAACTGCAAAGTATGTACAACATCTGCATATAAATAGTAAGCTCCTGGATTTCAAATAGTACTATTGGATTCAACTTTGCTGAAAAAGAATATACATTGACTTAATTTTATGATAAACAATTCTAACGAAGTTACTGACAATTCTGTCCACAGTAAGTCCTCTAAATGATATCCTCTGCAGTGGAATAAATTTTAAGTGTATGCCAAAGTGGATGCTTGAAAAGCATAAATTGTTTTATTGAACTGTATCATTATCACATGATTCACATACCCTGAAACTGTACTACAGTGTTTATTACTATTTTAAAATCAAAATATCAGCCAGCTCATTTTGTCTCTCAACGGCTCAATTTATCAATTTGACATTTACGGTAATCACTGACGCATAGCTTGGTTCACTTAATACCTTTACTTCAAACTCTAAACATTGTGAAAAACATATCATATTTTGTAACTTTATCTGATTATTCAAAAACATTACCAATTTTTTTCTTTAATAATTTATCTGATTATTCTGTCCTTGTTTAATATCAAAGGTGCACTGTGGAGTGAGAATGGAATAGTACCCCCTGTTGACTTAAAGGCAGAGCATCTCTATTGCATGCCTAAAAAGTAATACTGTGTAAATACACTGGCATAGAGAAGATAATACGATCTGAGAACCTATAGGAGGTAGTATATGAGCTAGAAACCCAGTTTTAGAGGAATCATATTGACTGTTCGACTCTAATCTGGATTATTATCTCATAGAGACGAAATTCATAGCTTACAAGGTACACAACCGGTCATTTTTTGCACCCTTTTCAAATTCTAGGTAATTACTGATCCTCAGATTTCACAGACATGCCATTCATCAATAGCCTAAAGGCATGAATGATCTTTTAATTCCCTGCCTGTAAAGGCAAGGTCCACCCTGACATTGAAGTTGATTTTAATGAAAGCAGAACACTTACAGAAACATATTGATGAAAATTTGGCGAAAATCCAAAGAATAAGCGAGTTATGAGTTTTTAAAGTTTTAAATTTGTGACATCACATGCGAGCAGCTCCCCCATTGTCATGTAATACAAATTCCATAAAGTGCCATTTTCTCAGAAAATTGTGCATTCAATTATAATCAGAAACATTATTACATACATGCTTCTATGAAAAAAACCAAAAAAAAATTCAATTATCATGAACCAATAAAAAGTGGCAATTTATTGAATCCATATTACATATGGGGAGCTGCATGTATGTGACGTCACAAAATTTTAAATTTGAAACTTCATAACTCCACTATTCTTTGGTGGGTTTCACCAAACTTTCATTAAAGGTATTGGCTAACATTTACCACAGTTAAAAAAATCTGAGCTACATGATTCCCTATGCTACCATTGTCTTTGATAAGGTCTAAAAGTGACGCCCTGAAAAAATTGTATTTCAAAATGATTATTTAGTGCTTTAAAAAAGTGAAAATCGTAAGTTGATCGGATTAACCTGCCCATTTCTTCCCATAGACTTACTGTGTGTACACCTAGGCTATTTAAACTCGCCCCGAGTTTTAATTGTATATTCATGCATAACTTGCCATTGGCAGTGTAACTTTCCAAACTTTTTATTCTATGGTGTTTGTTTGTCCATATGAACACTACTATGTAGTTCAGATATCAAAATTTGACAATTTTTTTAATTGAAGCTCCACAATATTATGCTGTCACATTAATATGATTCTCTCATTGTTCTGCTTTTATTAAAACCAACTTAACAGAGCTGCCAACCTCATTGGACCGAAAATCCTATTATTTTCTCCCCAAAATCCTATTTTCACATCAAAAATTATATTTTTGCTTTTGCCATGTACATAAAGCCACGCGTTCAGAGATGCCAACCCCAAAGGATGGTTGCCAGGAACATTGACCACATTTGTCAGGAACAAACGTGGGTCTCTCAGGAACACATGCCAGCGCAGCAACATTTTAACAAACATACACAGACCTCCCAACATTTGATGTTGGAAATGTTGGTCTTCACTTACTCTGCTTGGTCCCAAACATTTGAACTGTACTAACCATGTTGTTCACTATTTCTATTTGGCGTTTGCGTATCTCAGCCAGTGTGTCCACTCTCTGCTCCGTTGAATTGAATGAACGGCTTCACCACAGCTGCCAACCTCATTGTCCCAAAAATCCTATTTTCACCTAAAAAAATCCTTTTTTTTTGCTTTTGCCATGTACATTAAGCCACACGTTCATCAAACATAGTAACACTAGTCAGTTTACTGTTGTGCAAATTTCAGCAATAAAGTCAGATGCTCTGACTCTTCGAGTTTGAGTTGATGTTGAGATTTTTCATTACCCAACATCAATCACTGTATGTGGGACTTAGACTTTTTGGGCTTAACAACAGCATAATACATCATCGCCATTAGCGCCATACCTTTAAAGTTTGAAGGCCTTTGTTCTTATCATTGATAGATGACTTCGTTGTTGCAAACAAGTAGTGAAAGGAGTCACATTTCTTCATGTTTTTGAAGCTTCTGACGATCGCTGCGTAAGGTAATGTCCGGCCTGAACTCCCCCGTGGCCGCCCGTGGCTCGTGGCCCGTCGCCCGTTGACATGGTTGAGAAGTCTGCTGAGTGCTGTACATCGCGTGCAATGGTTAAGTTGTCCTTCTTGCTCAGCCTCAGGTCGAAAAATGACCATCAATATAATTCACAAACATGTTTTAAATGTTTGTTTGATCAAACTTGAGCTCCAGATTTCGGAGCCTTGATGGTGAAAAAAAATACGAAAGGTCACTTTCAGTAAGTACATGTACATGTAACACACATGAATTCGTCACACTGCACGCGCGTCGCACTTGCATATACAGTGATTGCGTGCGTGCGCTCTAGTGCACTGCATGTACCACAGTACTGCCACGGCCACAGCGGGTTCAGGTATCGTTCAATCAGTGATCCAAATGTGTGTGCGCTCTGATCTATAGAAGCTCAATGGCTTGATGGCGCACGCATTGAGCTGAGATCATGCACTCATTGCCAGAGTCACACACGTGTGTTTATTTTTGGTTTTCCGTAACATTTTGGTTATTTACCGTAACGCCGTAACAAGGGCAATAAAAGCGGAACAAATACGGAGAATCCGTAACGGTTGGCATCTCTGCGCGTTCATCACGCGCGTTTCCACGAGACTAACAAACATAGTAACACTAGTCAGTTTACTGTTGTGCAAATTTCAGCAATAAAGTCACATGCTCTGCACTATTGTTGACTCTAGCTCTTCGAGTTGATGTTGAGATTTCACTACCCTACATCAATCACTGTATGTGGGACTAAGACTTTTTGGGCTTAACAACAGCATAATATATCATCGCCATTAGCGCCATACCTTTTAAGGTTTAAGGCCTTTGTTCTTATTATTGATAGATGACTTCGTCGTTGCAAACAAGTAGTGAAAGGAGTCACATTTCTTCATGTTTCTGAAGCTTCTGACGATCGCTGCGTAAGGTAATGTCCGGCCTGAACTCCACCGTGGCCGCCCGTGGCTCATAGCCCGTCGCCCGTTGAGAAGTCTGCTGAGTGCTGTACATGTACATCGAGTGCACTGGTAAAGTTGTCCTTCTTGCTCAGCCTCAGGTCGAAAAATGACCATCACTATAATTCGCAAACATGATTTAAATGTTTGTTTGATCAAACTTGAGCTCCAGATTTCGAAGCCATGATGGTGAAAAAAAATACGAAAGTCTGAATATCGAGTCACAGTCCGACTTCACTTCCAGTACATATAACACACGTGAATTCGTCGCACTGCACGCGCGCCGCACTGGCATATACAGTGATTGCGTGCGTGCGCTCTAGTGCACTGCATGTACCACGGTATGGCGGGTTCAGGTATTGTTCAATCAGTGATCCAAATGTGTGTGCGCTCTGATCTATAGAAGCTCAATGGCTTGATGGCACACGCATTGAGCTGAGATCATGCACTCATTGCCAGTGTCGATACACAGATTAACACACACATAGTCGAAATTCAGAAAAATCATATTTTATTGAGAAAAATCGTACTGTCGTATTCTTATGGAAAAATCGTACGAAATACGATAAAATCGTACTACTTGGCAGCTCTGACTTAATATCAGGGTGGACCTTGCCTTTAAAGATAAGATTGTGTACTAGAAGAAACTTCATTACTTTACTGTTTTCAAACCACCTACAAACACATGGCTTCATGATCTGTAAATTAGACTCACCAAAGTCTGCCAGCTTGAGTTCACCCTTCTCATTGATGAGAAGGTTCTGGGGTTTGAGATCCCTGTGTAGGACTTGCCTCCTGTGGCAGTAGTCAAGACCCCGCAGCAATTGAAATAAAAATAACTACACATGAACAAAGAAAGAGAGAAAGATTTGGATGTTAAGTACAGTGCATAAATCACTATAAAAGGGTATGCATAAATTTAAAATCCTCAGAAGTATCACAAAACAGAAAGTTGGCATGTTTTAAATAGATAAATGCTGGCATTGTAAAATGGGTGATCCAAACCTATTTAACCTTCCGTTTTATGAAAATACATGCCCCCACCCCCAGTATAATGAGTATATACATATGTTTTCTATTTGTTTTGTATATGTTTCAACTTGTTTGGCTCTTGGGGCATTTTCAAGTCTTCCCAATTATGTCACTGCCCAGATATATAATGGGAATAAGAGGACAGTTCACAATAGGACAGAATGAATTCATCTTTACAAAAGTAAGAACAAATTATGAACAAAATATTAACTGAATATTTTAAAATAAATATAATTTAACCCAGAAAGGGGGATGGGGATGGCGGCAGGGTTTGGTCATTTTGCACTGCATAAATGTGATATCTTATCCAAATGTTCAGGAATTAGAAGCCACTTTTTAGTGTTAACTGTGTAGTTCACACAGGGTGCAACTTCGCTTCTTTTCAGAATGCACTGACAAAGTTTCATACTCTGATAATGCATTGTCATGAGTGGGAAGGGGATCCTTATTTAAGGTTTTAAGCATAGTCAGGAACTCACCTTAACATTGTTCATGCTCATTATACTCCCACAATCATCCATGTACTGTTTCAAATCTTTTTCCTGATGGCAAAACAAAAACAAGCAAACAATAAAAATTATTGCTAAGTGTTAATAAACATACACATCTTTTTAATACATAACAAAAATCTACCATGTATATCCAGAAGCAAACACATGTTTTAGCTGTGAAGTGCTCTCATTATATCTTATAGGCATGTCCAAAAGATCAGATACAATTTAACTAATTTGTAGAATAATGTTCTCCTTTGAGTATAATAATATCATGTTAATATCTTCCTGATATGATATGAAACTGAAACATATGTATCTCATTTCTGAATGAGAATCCTAGATATCATTCTAGTTTCCGTTGATTAATTAGAAGCCTCTTCCTGAATGAGTAAAATTCGCCTGTCTTGCCGTCAATGGGTATGCCCCATCCTCCCTTGCCAAATCAACTCTCAGTGAACAGTCCATCTGTTCACATTCATGGGGAATGTTATCCATAGTATTGCCTGCATCAAACAAAGAGTGCCTGTGACCTATGACCTTTTGACCCAATATCTAATAATTTTATCTATATTTGGTGATAAATTTCTTGAAAATCCATTATTCCTTTCTTCAGATGTGGTAAAGAACACCTTGCTACAGCATATTTCACAAAGTGACACACAACCTTTGACCTTTCATCCGAACATGACATCAGTCCATATACTATGGCAATACAAACTCCAGCTTAGTTTCATGATATGCTATCATTGATTCTCGTGGTATTACAATAAGCAAACGGGTGATAATATCACTTGGCATAGTAATAGTGAACAAAACAATCTGTGACCTTTAATCTTTTGACTCCAAAATTTGATCAACCCATTTGTCTATGGTGACACTTTGTTTCTGTGATCTCTAATGAAAGCAATTACATATTTTTATTCACAAGGGAAACAGCCATTTAATGGCTTGGTACTTACCAAGTATTCAAATACTAATGTTAGAGACTTCTCTGTGTGTACTATGTCGTGGAGCGTGACGATGTTGTGATGCTTGAGACCCTTGAGTAGCGAAACTACGAGAGGCATGGAAAAAAAAATGACACCCAAAGAGTTGTACAGAGCGTTGTACCACATTTGGCACAAGTTGTATTGCGTCAGTTACCCTTCCCTTATTTTTGAACATGTTGGTATATCGACTTTACCTTCAAGATTGGTTTCAGATGATAATATGTACCTAAAACATGTATAAATTAACATGGACCTTAATACACATGGCCTGTCAAAAGTACACTTCATAGAGCCTTTCATGACCACCGCTACTTGATTATGCGCAATTGTAATTTGTCCATAATGCAAAAACAGGGACAACCGGTTTCGGGTCCACACGCATTAATGGAAATACGTAAAAACAACATCTAATACAACACTCACATAGGAATTACACAGAGAATGTAACAAAGAAATAATTGGAAAAAAAAACAGACTAAACATAATCAAATTAAACATAAAAGAATGGTTATTACATTGTAATATAGAATGTGTGATTGAACTTTCTGCTTGTGCAATAGTTATATGTGTGCAAAAATGTGCACACATACAATAAAAAATGCACACACACACACCCAACCACATAGACACACATGTAAAAACACACGGAGATCCACACACACAGAACACAAAGATATACACACACAAAAAACACAGACAGACACCCCCCCCCCCCCGCATGCGCACACGCATACAAATAGACATACTCAGACACACACTTACAGACACACACACAGTCAGACACACACACACACACACACACACACACACACACACACACACACACACACACACACACACACACACACACACACACACACACACACACAC
>JZLH01S0395873.1:9928-22216 GCA_001188425.1 Eucidaris tribuloides | reverse complement strand
TTAACTACGCACGACGCACGACGGACGACGGACAAAAAGCGATCGCAATAGCTCACTTGAGCCTTTGGCTCAGGTGAGCTAAAAATACACACACACACCCAACCACAGACACACAGACACTCATGTAAAAACACACAGAGAAACACACACACAAAACACACACACAGACAGACACACCCCCATATGCACACACACATACATACAGATAGACATACTCTGACACACACATACACAGACACACACACACAGACACAGTCAGACACACATACACACACACACACACACACACACACACACACACACACACACACACACACACACACACACACACACACACACACACACACACACACACACACACACACACACACACACACACACACACACACACACACACACGACACACACACACATAGAGAGACACAGACACAGACATAAGGCCTTGTTTGGTATTCCATCTACTAGCCAATATACCTCTGCCAAATTATTTAAGCCTTGACCCACGCTACTGTTGATCACCTCCACTAGCCAGTCGCCCAGCAATAAAGGTTACCGGGTCAAGCATTTAAATTGATGTGCAGGATTGTTTTGGTCAGACAACAAGCCAATCTCTCCGATTATAAAGCACCACAGTATACAAAGCACTCAGCCCTCTTCACAATCACATCTACATTCAAATCAATTCCCGTCTTTCAAAAAGTAATCATAAATACATTTATGAAATCTCCATTCCACCCACCCATTCCATGATTTCAATCAACTCCTACTCACAGTGAGCCCTTAAGCCCCATTTCAATCAAAACTAATGGTGCTCCTAGCACTTCTTTTTTTCATAGAATGCTGTAACAATGCTTGTGGCAAAAGGTTATATCTCAATTTTTGGTGAACAAGCATCTTCTATCTAATCTGGAGCTAGAAACCCAGATTTTGTTCTTATATATTCACATACATTGATCTCAAATGATGGTGCCACTGTCCCCAGTCAAAATAAAGGCTATCCTATCAGCTGCAGTGTTCTCCAGAACATTGAAGATTTCTAAGATTCAATGTGTTTTTTTTTTTACCTCAACAATGAAATTTGAAAGCACTTCTTGGTTATCAGTATCCCACCCTCAAGACATTTGTTGAAAACTTCTAGTGACATAATTTTTGGTTGAATGTGCACTTTAAAAAAAAAGATAATCTTGAAGACAAGGCAACAATATGAATATATATCTGTTTTAGGCATCAAAACACATCACTGATGAGTGGTCCTAAGTTAATTCAACAATTTTGATGTCATACTCCATCAATATCACTTCATCTCCCACCTACTCCTCCACATTAACACTACGCATATCATCACTTTTCCTCCAAACTAATATCAGACCTGTGCTGCCCTTTGCCCCCATGGTATTGATGGCTTTGGTTGTGGTGGTGTTTTTTTTTTTTGGGGGGGGGGGAGGGGGGGGGGAAGGGTATTCATCACAGCACTCATACTCCATCACCAACACTTCATCATCCATCTACCCATCCACATTAACATCAACCACTATCATCACCCCCCTCCTCTCCTTTCCAATCAATGTCAGACCTGTGCTACTCTTTGTTCTCCTGATGGTAAGGGTGGGGGGGGGGAGTGGGGTTGGAGGAGTTATCCTCATAACACTCATACTCCATCACCAACACTTCATCATCCCATCTACCCCTCCACATTATCACTACACTACTATCATCACTCCCCCTACCATTGTCTGACCTGTACTGCTTTGTCATTCCGTTGGTGGTGGTAGTGGGAGGGGGGGGGGGTAGGGGGAAGTGGGACCTCAGTACCTCATCACCACCATTTCATCTCCTATATACTCCTCCACATTAACACCACTCAGTATCATCAATCCCCCCCCCCAATGTCAGACTCACGCTGCCCTTTGCCCTCCAAGTGGGGGGTAGAGCTCACAGCTTTCAACAACAGCACAGTGAATAATGTAATTGGCTGAATGGTACTGTACAGCTTCAGATACCTTATACTCAAAGACAGGACATTATTTTCCTCCCCCTAAAATAACAATGTATCATAAAACATTCTCCAATTTCTTTGGCATATGTATCAAAAACTTAAAATGCAGTCCAGCTCTGTTTTTATCCTGAATCACTTAAGTTTCATCTCTAGCATTATTTTTTTAAACTACTAAATTGATGAAAATAATCCAAAACTTCATGCATGATCCTGCTTGAGACACAGCCAGGATAACTTTGAATGGTCAGTATCAATAAAGGAGTTTTAACTTAGACACCTTATTTAAACCCAGTGTCCAAGCATGGAGAGCTGCTTATGTCAAAATTGATAAAACAGTTTAATGCCATTTCTGATCAGTTACCTCGTATCCACTTAAACACATATTTTATGTCACATCAAGAACTTTAAAACTCTAAAATTTAAAGGCGACAACTTATTTTCAAACAAGCAGCCTTCCATACTTAAAGGTCTCTTAACCCGTTCCCTCCGAGATTCTAAAAATCCCATAGAGTTAACACAGGACAGATCCGGTTCCCGTAGCCAACAGGTTAATTCAGATTCCACGTCTAAGTAAAAACTCCTTTGTTAACACAGACCAGTCTGTTTGTCTGTAAGACCAGCACCTACCTTCTCTTATTGCAGTACATGGTGCACCTTCCTCATGTTCCAGTCGGATTTCTTTCAGTGCTACCAGACTGTCTGTGAGTCTACTCCTCCCTTTGAACACTGTGGCGTACGTCCCCTCCCCCAGCTTGTCCAGTTTGGTGTATGTTTCCATCTTCCCAAAACCTATTTCCGACTGCAATGTCAAAATACACAAAATCAAAACATTTGCATTGGGCACATTTGACACTTCATATATTTTTGTACAATAAAATAAAAATGAGAATATATTTTTTAAAGATAAGATTGAGTACTTGCAGAACAACATAATTTTAATATCAACTGTTTTAAAACCCTCTGTGAACAGATGGTATTCTGAAAATGTCACTATACAGGAGAGAGTAGTTGAAAACAACAGAACACTTTGATTTTGACAAATACTCTAGACCAACATAATTTGACAAATACTCCGCATAAACCCACATTGCTGACAAAGTACTAACACAGAAATCATGATGTGGGACAATGTTAATTGATGACATTGCAACTGAGGGGTACTTGATGGAAACTTCACCTGTTGAAACTGTCAATGCTACAACTATTCATTATATATGTAGTGAATTAGTCGTACATTATAAAGCAAATGTAATATACTGTCACCTGAAACCAATGAAATGTGGAATTTTGATGAAAGATTTTCCATCATCAACCAGTACTCTATATCCTCTTTAAGCTAAGGACAAAAATTCCAAATCCACAGGATTTACGGCGGTGAAATTACATAACAAGATTGATTCAATTCTGTTAACAAATATATTAGTAATAATATCTATACAATTGTTTTTGTTTTTATTGGATATAAATGTCAACATTTTGTCTGCCAAATATTCACAGCAAAAATTTTAAACAGCATACATGATTCTACAATAACTCACTCTGCATACTGTTTCCAATCCTAGTATTCCCCTTTAAGACACTTATATATCAAATAATCTAGAAAAATATATTACACTGGTAGAGTCTAAAATGTTTATCAGTAAACCATAAACTTATTAATATACAGAAATACTGGGTGGAAGAGTGCCCTTGCTGCTTATCAGCGTAATTCAATCCAGTCCTTGAAGGGCACATACATGATGTACTCCACTGTCAATGCATAATCATTCATAAAAACTAGCACATTATTAACATTATCTTGAATAGCAGTCCTATACATTGTCTACAAGTTTCCAGGTTTTTACATTTTCTCTCCTCCTGAAACCGAATACTTTTGAGGCCGGGATCACAAGATATATTCATCTGTGTGCCATGGGACAGTACAAATCACAAAAACTTGAGAGCATTTTGATATTCAAATTACGAATCAAGTTTGTTTCCGTGGCACCACGTGGGATGGGAGATTTTCTTAAAATTCCTGCGAGCGCTTTCACATCTCGAATGACACCTCTGTTCCTAGATAAAGGAAATCTTGCTTTGTGCGTCCAACTTACCAGCGACGCTCTTCTCGACCTTCTGCTCATCTTCTCAAATGGAGGGCTAAGGCTGTACTTCTCGACAAAGCGATCAGGAAGACGCATATCAGCAGGCAGTGATAATCTCTTGGAGATATCCTGCAATAAACAATAGCAAATAGAATCAAATGGATAGGAAAGGATATACATGCTACAAATTGTTGATAGCCAGGAGTACTAGGTTTTGGCTTTACAGTATAAAAAGAGCTCTTCTCCATTTGTGTTTTTCTTTAGACACTTATGACCTAATAATGCCAGGAAAATTTTATGCTCTGATATTTTAGTAACTAAGCCACATACAGGTTTGGTCCATCACACAAATTTTCATCAATCTTTCACAAACTATCGTATTGCCGAGGCAAGGCAATAAAACATTATATACCTCATTCTAAGAATGTTAGCTAATGCTTTCATCTGATTGGTCGAAAGTCTGCTCATAGTTTTAGCCATGCCTGGCAGGGCGCTGAGCGGTTAATAGTCATCGCGTCAATAGTCGTTTTTAATAGTCATTTTCAACGGCAGTCAAATGTTGTTGCGAGCCCCGCGATTTGGTGCGAGGCAGACACCGTAATTCGCGCAGCTGCAGCTAGCGCAGCGCAGCGCGATAAATTGATTGCTAACTTTAGGTTGCGGTGTACACTTGCGCAGACGAACGCACGCCGGACGCTTTATAATTTTTGACCATTTTTCGCGTTTGTTTACTTTAATTTCATTCCTGAAGAGACAATAAGGCAGCAGACTCTTCCGACATTCGAACTTTTTGGACGCCACGTAACGTAAGTGACGTCTCATCTGTTGTTGTTTGTGTTGACTTAGACTTATCCACACACACGCCGCGGCGTGTGTGCCGTACGTAGGCCTAACACTAACAGTAACGGTGATCCGTCGACTTTTCACGCGAGAGCATAGTTGCTTCGTGACAAGCAAGGCAAGTGATACGACCCCGTTGTTCTGCAGAGCCGGTTCCGATCTTTAAAAGAGAAGGAATTTTTCTTTTTTCGGTATATAAAAGGTATAGTGACTGCCTTAATATTCGAGGCATAGTTGTTTTAAAGCTCTCGTGGCTTCCATCCTGTTATGACCCCTCGGCAAGCCTCGGGGTCACATAGCAGATGGAAGGCCTCGAGCTTTAGCAACACTATCGCTCTCATGGCAGTCAATAATATCTATAATATCAAACCTACTGAAAATTGTTTAGAATGTCATATTCTTATTGTTGATTATCATGGAGCAGATATCACTATGTACACTTTCTATGGCAAAACAGTCAAAAGCCCCTGACTTTTTAATTTCATAATTTGTCCAAACTACTGAAGGCATTCCAGGGTGTGTGAATTTCATGGCAATAGCCGTCCGAAAGGACCATCTAAAAAAACATAATGATATAAAAAATGCATATATTTCCATTATTAGAACTATACACTACCTAAAGAACAAATAAACACTTTAGAGACTTGGATCCCTTTACATTTTGCATAGGTATGTACTATATGGCAGTGATATCTGCTCACTATTCGTTTAAAAATCAAACAATATGTCATTCTAAGTGATGACATATTATTCATTCAGAGGAAACACGTCTTTTGCGAATAGGCTCCCTTTGCTATTAAGTACTGTCATACCTGTTTAAAATGAAAGATTATTAACCTACTTCGCTAAATCTTCGTTGTAGTCTCCCAGGTGGTTTGTGTTCTTCGCTCACTGGGGCGTGTGCTTTCATCAGACGCTCCAGAGGTCTGGTCACTCTCTCCATCTGAGCTTCGGCCATCTGTTTATTCTGGTGACAATTTCTGATATTGAGAGACAAATAGTAAAAAGAAATCTTGTAAGATTTTTCACCATAAATGACTTTCATCTACTTAACATGACTGAACAGTCTGAGGGCCACATCTGCCTCACATTAAGAACCAGCAGTCTAGATACTGTAGGCCTAAATGTTCCAATGTCTGACCTTTGAATCCAACTATATCCCCATTGAACACAATAGCTTATTTTTTGTCAAGACTATGGCAATAATGCAAAATTATTCAACTCTGACCCTTGACCTTCACGCGGATTTCTTTCCCTCTCACCATCTTATGGTGCACACCTGAGCCACCAGAATAAAACAATCTAGCCAGGGTTCTCCAAATATAGCCACAGATCTAAAGTTTGAGACTGAGTGATGAATCATGTACGGACATACATGGCAACGCAAAACATTACATCTCTGGCAGTATTTGGGTACAGGCATAAAACATAATGAATAAACAGGAACACAGACTACAAGAAAAATTCATTAAACAAACCATCTCTAGATTACCTGTCAAACAAACAGCATTATCCAATTCCAACCGTAAAAACGTAACCCACAATTTAACGCAAAGTCTCAGATGTTACCGATGCAACATGAACAACCCGATAATGTTTCGGACATTCCGCAGATTCTGTCAAACCTCAAAAGTATAGCCTACAGTTGGTTACGCGACCGAATCCCAGCTGAAGACGTTGAACACGACCAACAAAATGACTTCAAGCTGATGTATCCACCGCTATGCGAAACACCTTTGTGCCGGATTTATAAAAATCTTATAACCACATGTAACAGGTAGACACATAGTCGGGCACATATCCATTCACAGCGACGATAGGTAACAGGGTATTTTAGTTCTTTGCCTATCATCTACACTGGCAGTGGATATCACGCCGTTTTAAAAGGTCACTCCGAAAGCCCCTAAATAGGTGGAATTTACTCTTAGGCTTTACACATTTCTGTAATGGGATTTGATACTCTCCATTGGAGAACTGTTTAACATTAAAGTTGCAAATTTGTAAATATTTGTTGATAATTGGTAATGAGGAAATTAATCAAGCATGACACACATCTAACACATTGGATATTTGATGCACTTCAAAATTCTTTCATTAATTCAATTTATCAACACTTTTTCATAATAGGTTTGTTCCCCAATGACCACTCTAGAGGTAAATAAAGATAACTGAGTGTAAAAAGAAGTATTAAAACCAAGATTGAAACATAATGAGGTTTAACTAGCTTTACTTATTGTGGAATTACATAATTATACATGTAGAAACCAAAATAACACAATTTGTCAAATACACTTTCAGTTCCCCTGTATTAATTGTTAATCATTATATTACATCAGCGGCAGAAAATAAATTTTATTTTCCGGGGCTACATTCAAGCTGACTTAATAAGTTTAGCTATGTTATATCATTGAACCCTATGAGGAAAACTGAGGGACTGTTTAGTAATTAGAGGGCATTTTGTTAATTTTGGCTAAATCGTCCTCAGCCATGTATTTCTATGCTGTATTAAATACATACATGTACATGCATATTAATAAAGTAAGAACAGATTTTATTTTATCTTTGGACTTGTCCGTTATATTTGTACTGTTCAGATATTTCCTTTGGGTTGTGCTTCTGCATATACATTTCTTGATGTAAGTGACTGCATGAACTTTGACATATCATCTAGGTATGTTGCTTTGTGTCTTGGATTTATCTTTGAGACAGCCACTGCCATGTTACTACGACAGAAGGACCATGCCTTGCCTAAAACTCAGCATACTGGCTAGTTATCCAAGAGTCTCCGTGACTACTTTACTCAATAATGAATATCTTTTCAAGTATTGAAGATATTCTACGACAAACATATGGCCTGGTATATTTTTGAGAAAAAATAACTTAGTCCCCTGTCTAACTCTGAAATGTTGTGGCTTTTAATCCTGTAACAAAGAACTAATAACTATGCAATTTTTGAAATGACATTAATCTAGGAATTTTCCTCTTTACAACATATTTTTGTGCTTTTTAGAATTTTATTATACAGTGTGTCCCAGAAAAAGGAACCGGATTTCATCGCAAAAAATTCTATCATAATGAATAGTTTCTTTAATAATTAGGGTAATGATTGTAAAGCTCTGTTCCTCTTTTTCATTTGATAGCATCACTTTTTATTAATCGTTCACGCATAATTGAACTAAAACAATGGATATTGTGGCTACCAAAATTTCATTGCACTCGCATATTCCATCTTGAGTCCATTTTCATTGCTAAAAAATGTAATTGTTTTGAAAAATAAAAGCATGACGTAAAAATTCAGAATTTTCTCTTTTATATGACACCTCAGGTGTAAAAAATGAATTATGTAAGCCGGAGAACAGTAAATTTAAAACATGCCTGTTTAGCTGATTTTTTAAATGAATAAATTTGAGAACTAGAGGTGAGCAGAACAATAAGGTTCACCGCACGGCTGACTTCACATAATATCTTTCTCGGGCACACAACAATAGGCTGAGTCATGTTCGCAAGGGTAATTTATTGCTTGCTGCTGCCAGCCTGTTAATGAATGCATTTGGAACATTTCTGAAACAAGCGATCATTTCAATTGTCTTTTCTCATCTGATGCAATGCTTAAATTTTCAAAATGTGGTATCATATGAAAGAAGATAAAATCAGCTTTTCAATAGTGCCCTTCAATGTCGAAAATACTCAGAATACATTCAAGCATGAAAGTTTGAACTTCAAATTTGCTCGTGCAAATGATTTTATACCTGTGTCCCTTCTTATGTTTTTGCTCAGCATGCGTGAATGGGAAATTTTGAATGGAATTATTGAAATATCTTATCAATCTCGGTTTCCTTTTTTGGGACACAACTGTATATCTAATATTCACACATGAAATACACGTGTCATAATGGGCATTCCATAGAACAATTACATTCCAGAGTTAGTCAGGGGACTAAGTTAGTCCCACATTCAGAATCCAGCCAATGTATTAAGCATGCAGGTTAGACAGTGTACTGTACGTAAATGTAAACTCAACAACATAATAAAATGTAAATATCTATATTTTCCTCTTCTTACTAACAATATTTCCCCTCCCAATAATATACAATGTAACTATGACTCACTAATTATGCGCAGCACATCTCATCTGGCAGATGATATGATAAATGTTGAAATCTTTCTCATTTCAATCAATAGTGATTGCTAGTCAGCTGATACAAACATTTAAGTTCCCCCTCAGAAAAAGGCCCTATTGTGACTTTCAAACCATCACCTAGGTAGAACTACAGCCAGTATTACTGGATAATTTAGTTTATAAAACCTATCGAATTTCAACGCCTGCTGGAAATTCAGTGGTAATGGTTAACCTTTTCTCTATCTATCAGGTCCGCACATACTGTACATACATGTACAGTATGTATCTATGACTCCTTCAAGTCTGCCCCTTCCCTTCACAATGAAATTAACAGCTGTGTTGATTACATTCCGGAATTCAGCACGAATCGATTCAGGTAATGATTGCGTCTGAACCAACTCGCCTCACTTAGCCAGGAAACGAACACTAGTCAAATGGAAAATTGTATTCTGCTAACGTTTTTGCATTTTTGATCAGGATTGTCGCGGAGAGGGGCTCGATATTGAGCTCCGTCAGATAAACGCACCTGCAAATGATAATGGTGTTAATCATGAATAAAAAGTTTAGTGTGACTTCTTGGAGCGTTGCAAAGGTCAAAAGTCAAGATGTACTATTTAATCGGCTGGGGGACAAAACCTTGACTCTCAAGATTTGGTGGATACGGGGAAATATGCATGTTTCATGTAATCCGCAGATAGGAAGCCAGCTTTTGTTCAAACAAATCTCAGATTTAATCTTAAATCTTTCTCAGCTTACAAAACATTGAGTACAAAGTATATGTACTTTGCGCTCAACCGTTTTGTAAGCTGAGAATATTTGTATAGTCATATATTGTTTTATCTATGTCATTCCTTTGTTGCCTATATAAATTATGAAAATGATTTTTCAGCATAGTGGACAATACAATCTGAAATCTGAAAGAACCAAAGTTTGCGTATAAACACGAACACTGTCTTTGACATTTGTTTGCTCTAGTCTACTGAACATTTAGGTCCAAAAATTGCATCACAGATAACTACAAAATGGATACACAATGCTGACATATTGAGGTTTATGTGCTACCATACATACGGAGAGACAGGTCTCTTGATTGAAATAACTGTCAATTGAGATTGACTGCGAGAAGAATTAGCAGAACAGATCAAAAGTACCAAATCCCTCTCTTTGAATATGAAGGATATACACATGGATATTTTTACAGCGGTTATGTCAATGGTATGGGTCATCTCTTGTCAAATCACCCAAAAAAAAATAAATTTTAATAGCGTACCGACTCAATTTGCTCATATTTGTATATAGGGTAATTGACATGCACAATCCAGAATTCAATTTTAGCGCAATCCACCTTACGGTTCTTCACGCCTTTGACACGCCCTTTATTAGCATTTCGGCCAAAATTGGGCGTAACTGCCATTTTCTAATGCCAATTTGCGGTAACGGGTGGTCCAAATTGTGATGTGAGTGGTATCATTGAAAAGATAAGAATAAACAATTCTAAATGTGACAGTTAGAACATTATTTTTACATTGGAGCCAAGTTTAAACTACGATGACCTTTTGACCTTTACCTTGACCTTGAATTTAACCATGTGGGTCAAATCATATTGAGCCGAAAATCAGTGTAATTATATCAATACCTCTTCTACAATATATTAAAAACCTGAGAAATATTATTTTTTGTTTGGTTTCTTATTGTTTTTGAAAGCTGGACATCTGATGCTCTCCTGATAATTTTATACATCCACACTATAGATTTTAATGTTGGATATGTGCACAACTACTCTCACAGATATCAAAACACACCCTGTACAATCTACTAATGTCATAATGCATTGAATTGATGGATTTTTCTCTTCCAGAACTACCACCTGTTTATAATACATTTTTTCAATACCAAAAATGCAATATGCATACATTAGTTGTTGCCATGTTGGCAAGCCTCCAGCAAGCTATCAGGTTGTTCAGAGCAACCTTTGCAGACGAATAGTATGCATTAAAATTTGCATTATTATGAATTGGTCTAAGCAACATATGCCCTAGTCTGGCTTCCAGACATTTACATTATAATCCATCTTTATATTGATAACAAAACTACTATCTTTGTCAACTGCTTTGAATTATAAAGTGTTTGATTTAAGGCAAAGTTAGTATGTCCCGAGATAAAAAGTCGGAGATATGGTATTACTATGGGGCGTAAAAAAGTTGCATGTTCAGCACTGAGATAACATATGCCCAGATTAAACTTCACCGCAGCATACCCAAACAACAAAAAATTAATGACATATCTAACAAACGGAAGCATATTTGCATTTTGATTTCATAAATGAATTCAGCAAACAAAATTCCAAGTGGGGGCGAGATTCAGTAGTTATCTGGTAGTATTACAACTTCATGGTAAGCATTTTTCTTGAAAGAAATGTTGATAAAGCTGTCACATGTTCCTTGGGTAAACAGCATACATGCATGCACAGGTATCTGAGATAGTTAGCACATAACAAGCATAAAAATCTATTGTGGGACTGTATAAATTCAGGAAGCATCAGATGTGGCCAGCTAACAAACAAGATAAAACCAAACAAAAAATAAATATATTTCCAGTTTTTAATTATTTGTAGAAGAGGTATTGAATACATGTACAATGTGAAGACTGATTGTTTGCCTACAATAATTTGACCCACTTGGTTAAATTCCAAGTCAAAGGTTAAGGTCAAAAGGTCATCGTAGTTAAACTTGCTCCAATGTAAAAAGTAAGTCACATTTAGATAGTTATTTATTCCCTATTCCAATGATAACGCACTCATAACAGCTTTTGGACCACCGTTACCCCGCGGCAAATGACCATTAGAAAATGGCGGTCAGCCATTTGGCCGAAAATGCAATAAGGCGTGTATAGTGCGAGAACGTAAGCGGACCTGCGCTTAAAATTGAAATTCTGGCTTGTATGATGTCAATTACCCTATATACCAAATATGAATGAGTTGAGTCGGTACGATTAAACCCATTGGGTGAATTGACACGAATGACGCCTAATGAATGTTCTGCACAAGAATATAGTGACAAGGTTTCAAGGTTCTACCACCATTTGACTGGCAAATACCCCAAAATTATGAACTTTACGTTTTCGTAATGAAAAAATATGTTTTCTAGACTGAATTTTGTGCTGAATCCATTTCTAAAGTCAGAAATTGCAAAATAGTGCTTTGTTTTTTAGATATGGTCATAATTTTTTTGTTTGGGTATGTTGCAGTT
>JZLH01S0395861.1:88278-104331 GCA_001188425.1 Eucidaris tribuloides | reverse complement strand
CAATCGAATTTATCGGTCAGATGCGGAATCAGCAGATTATTCATTTCACTCGGAATTTCGCGAAAAGGGTTATGAATATAATTTTATCCTGCATTAAACTCTGCCTTTGCGTTGTGTGGAAACTCTAAAGTTTATCACTTGAATGACTTAAGCCATATTAAACTGCAAAAATACACATTTTGGCGAAGTCCGAAATTGTAGAAATTGGTCGAGCTATGCGACTGTCTGCGATTAGGGGAGGAATGGGAAAAATCAATAGCTGGAAATTACTGATGTATCTTCCGTTTCGTATGCATAAGATATAACTATGTTATTTCAACTGTAAACCGGTATTTTTGGAGAAAATTATGTTAGCATCCATAAATTTGTACAAAAACTTCTTGCATATTTTGGCGCCCCGTCCCATTATAGCAAGAAATTGACAAAAGAAACATGTCCCATTGTTAAAGGGCGGTAACGTGATTGGAAGAAGCAAAAAAAAAAGAAGAAGAAAAATCACCATGAACCAGATGAGTTGAATTACATAACAATTTATACACTGGCAAGAGTGTATATTTATCCAGGAACAATTTGTCTTGAGCGTGTTTACTTGAAGAGGAACAGGCATTCCATTACCAATAATGAATTAAATTATGACCCCGATAGAAATTGAAACCATTGAAAGCTACACAATAACTTTGACCTTTGTAACATTTTTCGATGAGACATTGTATAACTGACAGGGAATGTTTGATCGTGAAATTTTCACAGCAGAAATCTTAAATAGTGTACATGATTCCAGTCTCATTTTGTTATTAATTGAGGGCTACTCCAATCTGTCCGTTTCTCTTTAAGAGTTCTTCCGTAGCGCCACGGTCGGTCCTATGTGATTGTTGCAGTGTCTCAAGCAGACACCGTAGGTCCACTTTCATTCCACAGTCAAGACGTGACATTCAAGGCGTTATTTTCCTACTTCATCGAATAATCATGTTAAAAAACCTTTATTTGCTTTTACCATGTGGAAAAAAAAATCCTCCTGAAATATTTCAAGATTTTATAAAAATATCCGCGATACTTGAAATACTAAGCATTATAGCGTTGGATTCGATTGTACCATGGATCTACTACTCGAGTAGTAGGTCGATGATTGTGCAACCACAACATAAATTATGACGTCATACCTAACGGGTTACTTTACATGTTGTATGCCCGTAACATTTACATAGATCTTTAAAGGCATTGTATAACATCGTTTCCAGTTTAAGAAATCTGAGCTACATGATTCCCCATGCTGCCAGTGTCTCTGATACGGTCTAAAAATGAAGCCCTGAAAAAATTGCAGTTTAAAACGATCATTAAGTGCTTTAAAAAAGTGAAAATCATTGAGAGATCATTCCAGGTTTCCCCCATAGAATGCTGTGCAGCAGAATTTCCTATCGGCTGAGAATAAATTAATGTGTCAATTTGTATCTGCACATATTGTACTAGTGACAGCATAGCCTTCCGAACTTTTGTGTTCTATATAGTGTTTATTTGTGCATTCAAACACTGTCAAATATGTCAGATAGCAAAGTTCGACAATTTTTTCAACGGGTCTTCCACAGTGTTAATAGTGTCTTTAATGTATAAAGTAGGCCTATACATATATATGTATGTACAGTAGAATGCGAATGAAGGTGAATACCTTTTCACGGAAAAGGTATTCACCCATGAGCCCTTCTCATGGATACTAAACAAAATTAACGTTTTCATAACAAAAACAAAAACAAAAAATGTGGGCGAGGAGCCTGTATATTACAAAAAAAAGTTTAACGACTAGCAAAAATACATGTATGTATCCTTAGTTACTGCCAGGATGACAAATCTCATATCTTAATTTGTGGTGAAAATGAGGTTTGTTGCAATCTTCTGACTAGGGAGTCGGATTTCATTTTGTCCAAATGCAGTACGCTCAATCTAAAAAACAAAACAAAAACAAAAACAAAACAAAAGTAGAGCCACTGCTGCCGAGTCAAAATACAGCTCAATTATTTATTATAGCCATGTTTTTTTGTTCTCTTGAACATTTAACATTTTTTTAGTTACGAGGATCTTCCCCCGCAGTAACGGACTGTGTTGTTATACAAACATTAATTGCAGTGAATTGAATTAAACCTGATAAATGTAACAGGTCTACATATCTGATTAATTTGTCTCATTTGTTTTAGTATCCGCACAGTGAATTGTAATTAGTTGAGCCGTCTCCTTGTGCAAAAGTCACTGTCCGCTCCAAACACAACGAATGCATCCCGAGTTCGTCAACTAACATTATTATTTTGAAAGAAAAAAATCCCTAATAATAAAATAGAGTGGTAAAACAGGTCACAGTCTCATAGTCGTTGGTCAAGCGAATAAAGCAAGGTTTGGTGATTACGTCACATCGCGATGCATCGGTGACGTATGAGGTGCAGATTCCCTGTCACTCAAGACTAATGAAATGTTTACGAAAGCGCCCCACGGGAGGGCGCGCGTCTTTATTGAGACGTGGCCGGGGTTTCGTCCTATCTCTCAGCACGCTTTCAGGGATTTCCCGTTCTTCTCGCCAAATTATCTGGTGCATCACCTACTACTATCACATACGCGTAGCCAAGGGGCGCCAAAAGGGGGCTGTGGTCTTCTGTTGATCGGCAGGTGATAATGAAATAAAAAACTTAAGGGGGGGGGTCAATAGGTCAACAATTAATTAACTACGACCTATCCCTATAGATCATGCTTTGGGGAGCATGAGCGGCGATTTCATGTAACGAGTGGGGGGGGGGAGGGCGGGGAGGGAGGCAGAAACATATAAGCGTGGGGAAAAAAGCGCGAGTCATACAAATTGTTGTTATTGTTAAAAAGTGGAAAGTGTAAATTTGACCCCCCACCCCCACCCCGCATTAGTAAAGTTTAACATCTTATTTTCGTCACATTCGCCTATTGAACGGGTTTGCAGATACAACATCTATCAATGCTTTAAAAATGTGAGAAAAAAATATTCACCTTCAAAAATCAAGGGGAAGGGGAGGATCTCCCTCAGAATAAAATTGAGGGGGTGGACACGAGTCCACCCGTCTTCCCCCGGATCGCCACCTATGCTTTAGAGATTACAACCACAAGTTTCCACTATCCAAAATAACTTTCCGATGGTCTTTGGGCCATTTCAACGAAACTAATTTTGTCTTTCCTCTCCTTTTATAAAATTCCTAGCTCCGCCACTGACCTATTGGTAGTGGAGGTACAGTGACACGCAAAGTGCAACATATAATGATTATATGGAATTCTGCATAATGTTCTTGGCATTTTTAAACAGAAAGTGCATGCTAAATACACATTTCCATAATTTTCAATCATTATCGATCTACTATAGAGGGTAATTTCCGAACATAGGTACGTAAGATAGTATGAAATGTGTTTTTAATAATCTGTTGCTAAATTTGCTTCAGAAAATTTCAATCTTACAATTTTTATGAAGGCACTTGATCTTTTTCCACTTGTCACTTTTCATGGAATAATTTGTGTAATGATTAATAAATGCTAATATAGAAAGAAATTTTAAGAGAGTTTATTATTGATGGGATGTCTTGCTACTTCTTAATCCATACTTAATATTACTATATGCAGTTAAGGGATTTGCCATTAATGATTCAAGTTAAAATATCAAAATGTCAATGTTAAAAGTTTTTGGTGTACTAAGTGTAAAAGCGGCTCAAGTTTAAGTGGAAAGCTAAAAAAAAAAAAAAACCCCGGAAAGGTTAAGTGAAACATATTATTTATTCTCGGTAAGGTTGTCACAGTGTTATCTTTTCCTGGTTCGTTTATTTTTGGGAGTTCTTTAGTTTTTGAAATCTTTAGATTCACCTACAGTACGTAACTTTACCTAATCTTTAAGGAATTTTGATCCTCATGGGAAAAATCCTAACTGAAGGTTTTTTTTCTGCTCTCATAGTTTCTGCTGATGACATTGAGTATATCTTTGAACTCAAGTACATATACTGTTAAAAAAGATGGCATAACACTTTGCCGAATGCGGGGCAAGGATCTATAGATGGGTATTCAAAAAGTTTATAGCGCAACCATGAAGGAATAATGAAGAAACATCTTTGATTGCATACTTCACTTCACTTCTCTAAATAATCACCATCAGAAACGCACTTCTCAGTTCGCTTCCGGAAGGTTTCCTAACCCTCCTCGTAGAATTTCAATGAGAACTCCGATAGAAGCTTCAAAACGATAGCTTTTGTCTCTTCGTCGTCCTCGATCTTGCAACCTCGGAGTTGTTTCTTTGAAAATTATGAAGAAAGGGGTGATAGGCTGACCGTGTAAGGTTCGGCAAGTAGGGTGGGTGAGGCAACAACTCACATCGACAGTTTATGGCCTTGCTAGAGGCTACCCGGCTTTTGTATGCCGGGGCCTTGTCCTGGAGCACTGAGATGCACACCTTTCCTCAACTTCCATATCTTGTGAAAGATCACCACGCGGAGTTCCCCTTAGTGATGCACAATGTGTGTGTGACCGTGCTCAACGAAGTCCACCAGCAGGATTCCAGAAGCATCTCATAAGATAGTGACCATGAACTTGCCAATTGATTTTGGACCAGGTTTTTTTTTCTAGAAAGTGGTAAACCTAGACACATGTACTTTGCTTTTCCAATTACGGGACCCTACCTTGCTTTCTGGATTAAAGTGAAAGTATCATCCAGAGTAGCGCGTCTACCAAGGAGCTCTTCAAGGTTTGATTTGCAGAGCCTTAGGATCTCCTGTTAAACCTGCTTGCGAATGTCATTTCTGCTCAGGGGTCAGCAAAATGTTGACCCATCTTGCAGAAGCCTTGAGCAGACCAGTTGTGTCGATCATGTAGGATGGTTTCAAAGGATCTTACAGACATGCTCATTTCAGCAGCAATATATCCTATTGATACCTGTTCACGTTGTCATCTGTTACTGAAGTAGAAGGGCGACCACTGCATGGGTCATCATCAACGCGTTTCCGACCAGTGTTGAAAAGAGCTGCCCATCTTTTTTTCTCTGTTACAGTGGAGTAGCTAAGCACACTGTCTCCTGACGTTGCCACCAGCTCCTCATGGATATCCTTTGGCCCCTTCTTCAGACGCTCATGAAATGGAGGACACCCGTTGCCACAAAGCTTCCATCCATTGCCATAGTCGATTCTCTGTTATTCAAACTAAGTGTGTTCTCTAATACGTATGTGGGTGCTGTTGAACTGAAATATTGTCACCTGTATTCATCAGTCATCATGTCGCCGAATACCTGTTCCTTCAAAGTCGGAATATGAACTAATTAAATGACCCTCGTATTTTATCTTTTATCCAGCTTCAAGAATTTCCTCACCGTTTTTACACTTCATACGCACATTAGATCAGTAGCTGGAATGTCAGTACTTATACCATATTTTCAAAATTGTACATTGATTTCATTTAGAGTATAAACGTTGCAAATAACATTAGATTTTTACAACTGTTTCAGTCTCTAAATATTTAATTGAGACACACAATTTAATAAGTGGATAGTGATCGCTGAACTATAAGCAATTTTCGTTATTTTGCTTACATCATTTTGCTCAACTTTCAGTACACGGTTGCTTTAATCCGAAGAGGATGGTATACATGTATGCTCATGCTATCTTTGGTAAGTAGATATTTATAGGATTTTACTACGCACGTGGGTGATAAAGTAACGAGAGAACCAGTCATTTTTATGATGAACCCAATGAGATGCCTTCAGATCCAAGGCATCTAATATATTACGCTTCATATAGTGGTACTGGTACATATTTCACAAGAGACGCGTAGAGATCTGACGAAGGTTAATAGAAAAGCACTAGGATCAGATACTACTGCTACTACTACTACTACTACTACTACTACTACTACTACCACTACTACTACTACTACTACTACTACTACTACTACTACTACTATTACTACTACTACTACTACTACTACTACTACTACTACTACTACTACTACTATTGCTACTACTGCTACTACTACTACTGCTTACTACTACCACCACCACTACTACTACTACTACTATTACTACTATTACTACTACTACTACTACTACTACTACTACTACTACATGTACTACTACCGTACTACTAGTACTACTACTAGTACTACTTTTACTACTACTACTACTACTACTACTACTACTACTACTACTACTACTACTACTACTACTACTACTTTTACTACTACTACTACTGCTACTTCTAGTACTACTTTTACTACTACTACTACTGCTACTTCTAGTACTACTACTACTACTACTGCTACTACTACTACTACTTCCACTACTACTACTACTACTACTACTACTACTACTACTACTACTACTTGTACTACCACAGGCGTATCCAGGATTTTTCGAAGGGGGGGGGTTGTTCATCGGCATCCAATCATAACCGTTCACAGTCAAACAGCGTTGTGACAAGACAAAAAAAAAGCTTCTCAGATCCTGTGGAATCCGGTATCACGGCCAAATTTTATCAGCTCGCGGCTTAATGAAGAAGTGATAAAGGGATGTTTTCTGTCAAAGGGGGGTATTCAGCTACTACATAAACTTCTATACTTCTACTACTACTTCTACATCTACTACATTAACTACACTGTTCTGAAGAAGAATAAATAATGATAGGGGCAGATCTATCTTTTTACAAGGGAGGGGGAGGGGAAATTTTCGGCGCGCCATGTTGCAATACAGAATTTTGCGCACGAAGCGCCGAAAAATTGAAAATCGTGTGTGTTTAATTGCATTTTTATGCTAAGTTTAATGGTTTTGTAGTGCTTTCCAATACCTTTTAAACATGATGGCTTTATTATGCACATACATTTTCACTTGGCAATCCAAGGGGGAGGGGGTTTAAACCCTCTAACCCCTCGTAGATCCGCCACTGAATGAATTTTGATTTATTGTGCATTGCATAATTTATAGATTGGTAGAATGGTCTTTCTACATGTTCTATATCCTCATGAAATCTCACGAAACGAAGCAAACCTCTAATTTTCACACCCTTTGTCTGACCTCGCGTCGTGCCGTTTTACGCCTAATGACTGGCGTAAATAGTGCGCCAGTATGGTAAATATCTACTAAGTGGATGATATTTATCTAGGTCAAATATCGTATACACAGAAACAGGAATGTTAATTTATTAAGTGCCACTGAGGTGAAAAGTGTAGTATTATTAACAGTCACACCGTTACGCGATGTTAATCTGCGTAATTGCTATAATCTTAATTATTTATTGTCAAGTGGGGCTATTTTATTGGCTAAACGTTCTACGGAAATTTCAAGTACATAAAAAGAATTGTTATTGAATCATGTTTCGATTCCACAGTATACTAGCAAAATGCATTGGTCACAAAGTTATAAAACATGAAATTGATCCTATTACTAAACAATCACATTTCGCGTTATCAGTATATTACAAGACCCTCACACAACAACAACAACAGCAACGACAGCAGCAACAACAACAACAGCAGTAGAAACAATAACAATAACAACGCACCAATGCGGTCAAATAAGTTATACATAAATCTCGGTTTCATCCAGCAATGCATTTTCGCAGTTTAGCTCAAATTTTATTTTACTATATTGTGAGCAGCAATATAATCAAAGATATAGTTACTGCAATTTTTTGCAGTGTCAAATAAACTGTGATGACTCAACCGAAATGTGCAAGTGAAATTTTTATTTATGATTTAAGTCCAAGTATAGTTTTGGTCGATCAGACAAAATTTTTCGTCAATGTACAAAGTATTCGATTGTCACCCAAGACATCAGAAAACAACATCAAACCTACTAAAAATTGTTTATAGTGATAATTGCGATGCTTAAATCGGAGAAGATGTAGCGGTGCACTGTATGTACCGTGCCTTACGTATGGGAAATGTTGGGGTCCCCCCATATTTCCAGTTTTGAGTAGATTCTCGAAAATGGAAGAGTTTTAAAGGCACTGTATAACAGTGTTTCCAGTTTAAACAATCTGAGCTGCATGATTCCCCATGCTATCAGTGTCTCTGACATGGTCTAAAAATGAAGCCCTGAAAAAATTGCAGTTTAAAACGATCAGTAAGTGCTTTAAAAAGTAAAAATCATTGAGAGACCATTCCAGCTTTCCTCCATAGACTGCTGTGTTGCAGAATTTCCTATCGCCCGACAGGAAATTATTGTGCCAATTTGCATCTGCACATATTGTACTAGTGACAGCATTACTGTCCAAACTTTTTTGTTCTAAGGTGTTTATTTGTCCATTCAAACACTGTCAGATATGTCAGATAGCAAAGTTCGACAATTTTTTAAACGTGTCTTCCATAGTGTTATATAGCGTCTTTAACGCGAGTAATTTTCAGGGCATTAATAGATCATGTAGGTCTACCTACAAAACATAATAGCAAAGAAAGTCATTTTTTTTTTTACTTTCTGCCAGAATAACTGGGCTTTAAGTGACTTAAACACGTAAGACCCAACTTTGTCAATGAAAATGATGATTAGTCAGTGTGAACACATTCATTTTTTTTTTTCGTTTGAGAGCGTGCATTCCACTCAACAAAGTCGTTTACTTCTCATGTTGCAACTATGATGGATAACTTAATGAAATGTTATTATACAACTACTTGGATTCACTGGTGAATATCAACAGTCAAAATATTAAGGTATATCAACCAACACACTTCCCGTTTGCATCTTTCATGCGGTAAGGGCGGGGGAGGGGGAATTACTCGATCAATTGTAGAAAGTCTAATTAATTTACCGGAAGGAATATTGGGATATCTGCATTTTGCAGACTATTATGATTAAGAAGTTTAATAAATACTCGGTCACAATAGTCGATTCGTAGAAATGTAAATGAACGCTGCACGCTCCACCGGTGTCCAACATGTCTACTTGCCCGCTGGTGCCGCGTGATGAACGTCATAAATATATATAAATATATATAGAAAATGTCAACTCGTTGTACAATCGGTTTATCTTTGCGCTAAAATCAAATAAACGTGCCAATATCTTACGCATATACATCTTGATCAAAAGTTTGCACGATCAAGACTTCCGCTTCCTCGCCTGATTGTTGTATTAAAGTCAGGGAATCTCATTTGCATTCCTCCCGCAGCAGAGTTAAACATCCCTCAAGCCTTAAGGTTATTAATGAAGGACATGTCTGTGAAATCTGGCGATCAGTAAATACCTAGAATTTGAAAAATGCACAGAAAAACCAATTGATGTTTTGTGTACGTTCTATCAAATTTGTCTCTACGAGACAGTAATTCAAATAAAGGTATAATTTTCACTATAATTACCACTAAAACTGAGTTTCTAGCTCCAATACTTTACTATGGGAGCCCTGTCACATATTAGCGTTTAAAGTCAACGTGTGCCCAGCGTATATGTTCTTCGTCGCGAAATTTTGGCAAAGTCCAAACACGCTCAAGCACGTTCAAGCACGCTCAAATTCAAGGTCAAAAAGGTGTGAAAAGTAATGACCAACGAACGAGGAACGAATGATAATCGCATATCTAGCGTCCCAAGTTACGAGTGATAGCGTGTGTGCAACGTGAAATGATGAAGGAGCCACTCTAGGAGGCTGTGACGTCAAAAAAGAAAAACTATCACTGTGCGTTAGCTATGCTGTACGCACACGTTACTCTAACGGTAGACTAGCGGCAAGAACGTCAGACGGACGCCTGGCGAAAGTCGATGGCAGTTGATCAGCACGCTGTCGCACGCTCAAATTTTCAACACGTCTAAAATTAAACGCCGGGCGGCAGCGTTCATGAGCGAACCCCGGCGACCTTTGCACGAACATCTAACTAATACAACGTATGTTTAACGTACGTGTTACCGACGACTGATAACGTGCGCGAACGTGCCCCCAAATTTCCGAACACGTTAGACACACGTTGACTCTACACGCTGATGTGTGACAGTTCCTTTCTCCTTTGACGCTATGTGTGCGTTGAACATTCGTTATGGTAGCGGATGGAGTGGACATGTTTTGAACGAACGGTGGACGATTAAGAAACGAACAACCTACATGTGGAACGTTCAAACAGCGAATACTCGACGAATACATAGCGCACTGGTAAGCACGTTACCGCAAGCTCAAAATTTTGAACATGTCCTAAATAAGAAATCGGCACCCGTGACCGGCGTGGCCGACGACCCTTGGGTGCGTGCACATCTGACGAATACAACGTATGTCAAACGTATTACGAACGACTGACAACGTACGCGAAATTCCCAAACACGTTAACCACACATTGGCTCTAAACGCTAAAGCTACTGTCACACTGCGCCGTCTAACGATTCCGTCTGAAAAACGAACGCGTACGTTTATTAAATGATTATTGGACTTTTTCATTCGTTTTTCAACTTGATTACAAACGTATGTAGACGTTGACAGACGTGCTTTTCCGTTCTGTTCCATTGTATTGTATTCCATTTGCCACCGTCTAACACCGTCTGAGGTAAATATTTTAGATGGAGGCAGACGGAATCATTAGACGGCACAGTGTGACTAAGCCTTAATATGTGACAGGGCCCTAAAGGTTCATAAATGGTATTCTTAGATGTCTTTACACAATGATAATTTTAGACATGCAAAAGAGACGCACTGCCTTTAAGGTTCAACTGCGTAACTGCCCCGACAAAGTGCTTAAGCGGTTAGGTTAAAATTTACGATAGCTTTTACACTACCATGAAGTGCATGTTCTAGCGCACAGCGCGTCTCAAATTAACAAATATACGGTAAGCGATAATCAAACGCCTTTTTTTCCGTGACTGCTTTTTTAAGACGAATGCGACGATCACGTATTTGAGTAGCCACAGTGAAAATAAAACTTAAACTTACATGTTATTAATTTATCATTTAAAATTTGCCGGAAAGATAAGGGAAATTATGAGTCAAAATTCAAAGAAGAGTTATTTTTATTTGCGGATTGCTCAACATAATCCATTGATATATCCCAGTGACATGACATGCACTATATAAAAAAATACATATATTACTTTAACACATTTGAAACGTCTCAGAGATCATTAATAATAATAACAAGATTATCTGATTTGCTTAGCGAGCGCAGCGATCAGGAGGAAATGAAAATAGATCAAATGTAAAGACAGGTATTTTTGTGTCTTTTATCTATTTCCACAGGGCATTTGGTAATTGTAGCAGTCAGATCAATTTATAATCATACCTTTCTCCACTACCGGACAGTCGCAATTCCACTAACGACTAAAAATAAGCAGAATCACGTCTGTTTATCATGACCTATAGCTCGGGGCCAGATTTTCCTGTGAAACGTATGAAATTAATGATAAATCCGTACAAAAATACAGTCATTAATTTGTGTATACTGTACAGAACCCCGAAGAGCTCGTTGCGATCACAAAGAAAAAAACTATGAACGACCGTTTTAAATCAGGTTAACTTCTCCCTATATCGCATACAAGTCATGTTCAACAAAACAATAAATAGACCCACCGGTCAAACAGGTTGTGTCCTGGTCAATTGAGCTATGCCCCAAAGATAATTTAATCATTGATATGTTTTCCATATTTCTGAATGCAATATATTTGTTTTTGACATTAACGAATTCTCAAAGTACATAAGTTGAAAAACAATTCCATTTTAAAGGTATTGGCTAACATTTACCACAGTTAAAAAAATCTGAGCCGCATGATTCCCCATATTACCAGTGTCTTTGATGAGGTCTAAAAATGAAGCCCTGAAAAAAATTGTATTTCAAAATGATTATTTAGTGCTTTAAAAAAGTGAAAATCGTAAGTTGACCAGATTCACTTGCCCATTTTCTCCCATAGACTTACTGAGTGTACACCTAGGTTAATAAAACTCGCCCCGAGTTTTTATTGTTTATTAATGTATAACTTGCCATTGGCAGTGTAACTTTCCAAACTTTTGTATTCTAGGGTGTTTATTTGTCCATTTGAACACTACTATGTAGCTCAGATGTCAAAGTTTTGACATTTTTTAAATTGAAGCTCCACAATGTTAGCCTATCACCTTAAGTGTGGATCATGTTACTGAAAATAATATACCCTGATCAAAAAACTAAAAACTATTTAAAATTGAGCACATGTTATATCCGTGTCAAAGAATGTGATAAACGAATAATGCCGTGTGATAGATTTATAAAAGTGGAAATATATCAAATTATCATTACTGATAATGATTAATTATATTCAATTAATTAATTAGTTTACATTAATATCTATATAAGATTGATGATAATTTATATATAAATTATCATTACTATATAAGATTGATGATAATTTATATATAAATTATCATTACTATATAAGATTGATGATAATTTATATATAAATTATCATTGCTGTGGAAAAGACTCACTGCAGTGACTCTGTCGACATAGGAAATTCTTGATATAACCTGATCAAAATAAAGACAATTCAATTGAATTTAGTGAATCTACATTAGTGATTAGGTTTTCACGGATAAATACGATGACTAGCTTTCAAAAGTTTTATGTTTCAACTTTATAGACACTAAGAAAAATATATTTTCAACTTTGCTCCTTTAAAGTGATAGGCTAACATTGTGGAGCTTCAATTTAAAAAAAACTTGTCAAACTTTGATATCTCAGCTACATAGTAGTGTTCAAATGGACAAATAAACACCCTAGAATACAAAAGTTTGGAAAGTTGCACTGCCAATGGCAAGTTTTACATGAATAAACAATAAAACTCGGGGCGAGTTTTATTAACCTAGGTGTACACACAGTAAGTCTATGGGAGGAAATGGGCAAGTGAATGTGGTCAACTTACGATTTTCACTTTTTTAAAGCACTAAATAATCATTTTGAAATACAATTTTTTCAGGGCTTCATTTTTAGACTTCATCAAAGACACTGGTAGCATGGGGAATCATGTAGCTCAGATTTTTTTAACTGTGGTAAATGTTAGCCAACACCTTTAAATGTGTCAGGACTTTAATGTCGAAATGAGCACCTTTACGGTTTCAACTTTGCACCTTTCAGTCATTCATTCATTCATATTATTTATTTAATCACGGCCTACCCACTTCAGCGTATAGAGGCTGTTCTTCTGTGAGTCCGTGACTGACATGAAATTTCAGACTTTAAAGGTGCAAAGTTGCACCTTAAAAGGTGCACCCATACGAAAGGTCCACAGTAGCACCCGTAAAGGTGCTCCCAGTGTGACATTGCTAAGGGTGCAAAGTTGAACCTATTTTTCTTAGTGTGTATACGGTAGAAAAAGAGATTATCACAATTTGTTGGCTTTACAGAATTAACACGAATATTGGTAACATAATTTAGATACAGAATTTATATGGATGAAAAGAGTTTCCATGAATACACAGAATTAAACAATTAAGATTCCTAATGGACAGAAAGTACCTAGAAATATAATCAGACTTCACTGTATTACCCCACACCGTTTCTGCGACGGTTTATTTATTACAAAGAACACTACGAAGAATGATTTGTCTGAAGACCAATTGTTCTACGAAAATATAATTCATTTTATTCTAAAAATTTCTCTATGTGGTTGTTGTTTTATAAATTCGGAAGTAATATTTTGTTAATATCATGAGTAATTCCTAGCAATTATCCCATCGCATGTCCATATTACCAAAAAAATGCAACTTTTAGCATAAAGGTATTTCTCAAAATTGCTAAATTTGATGCAAGGTAAACATCAATCTTCAATCAGAACAACGAGTAGAGACATTACAGTTGTTTTGCCCATGTAATACTGACGCCTTATACCGTGCAAGACACATCAAGATATCAGGAGCGCCAAAACTGAACAGAAATTGAATTCTCTTCCGCGAAGCAACTTCCATCGCCAATGCAGAGGAGAAGAGTTTGAACTGTTCTCGATCATATATCAAATTACACCATAAATAGAAAATCATCTCTTCGTGGGCACAGTTCACCTTCGTAAAGAAGATTGAGTGATACTGGACGATTTTTGTAGTGACATCGATGAACTTGTACATCTCCACCTCGACTCTACCTTGGAGCAGGCGAGAACACTTGCAATTACACACAGCAAAGGTATACAGGCAGAAGGAAAAGAAGGGATTCGGTAATTTAGACGTTATATAGTATATCTGTTTTTCAAAGTTTAATTCCATGTTCTAACACACTCTTTCGCATATAATGGTATTTTATTAAAACTCATCATTGAAGCCCAAAGACTTTACAATATATACAAGATTTAAAAAGGCAATACACGTGCGACATATGTAAAAAGACAAAGCATAAAACAAAACACATACATTGAATATAATCATAAACTAGGTTACCTGCATGGGCAGATTTTGAAACAACTGTTAATATCATTACTAAATCATACATGAACATATACCGCTAAATATCAAAATTATGCAAATAATATAGAGAAACTTTTGGACAAAAAGAGGATTTCATGAGGTTTTGGTATTTTGCTACTTTATGAGACATATTTTTTGTCTTTATTATTATTATTATTATCATTATTATTATTATTATTATTATTATTATTATTATTATTGCATACCAGGGTTAGCGATCTAAAAAAGAAAAATGGAAAGGATGATCTAAATCACGATTCAATTCATGATATACATCGTGATTCAAATCAATAAATAAATACATAATCTCTACAGTACAATATCCGATTCATACCCGATTATGAATAATTACAACTCCACCTCCACATCTTTCTCCCACCGAATTCCTCAATTAGATCACTTCCCACTATATTTCTTCTTATAATTTGGATAGTTTTGATCATACTTCCCTTTAGTCTGTTATAGATTTCCACCTTCAGTTTAATTCATGTTACCTTTCATTGTATACATTACGTTTTTCATATTTGTTGCCATTTTGTTAAGTCATGTTGATGTATACTGTTTTACTTTTGAATACAGGTGTATAAGTCTATACAGGGTGTCATTGTAAAGTAATTAATAAATCAATGTGCCTACTGTGTATTTTTAAAATAAATACACATACACAGCAGGCCTACATATGCTTGGATGAGGAAGTGACGGTATTTAATAAAAGTCCAATGTTAATGACCTATTTTAGGCATACTTCCCCGTGGGTTGGAGCGTAACCTTTTAAATGTAACACAGTAGCTTCATTTTCAGGAATATTCTAATAACCGGTTCGTCAGAGAAGTGATTTCCTCTTAAACCCCATTGGAGACTATATAGGTATGAGATATCTCGTGTTGGGGTCTACACACAGATAAAAAAAATACAAAAATTAAGTTTAAAAAATGCAAAAAATGTAAAATAGGAACTCCACAATTTGTTGTTTAATGTTTACCTTAGAAATGAATTTTACACAAATTTATGTAAACTATATTTGTATAACATTTTTTTGTAGATTTTCACATAACATGTAAATTTTACAAATGTTATGTAAATCATTATGTTATTTAACATAATAATTTACATACTATTTCTAAAATTTACATGTTAGGCAAAATCTACAAAAATGTTATGCAAATATAGTTTACATAAATTTGTGTAAAATTCACTTCTTAGGTAAAATTTACACAACAAATTGTGTAGTTCCTATTTTACATATTTGACTTAATTTTTGTAAATCTTTTTTTCTGTGTGTATGAAAAATGTGTGTTACATCAACATAAAATCGTCTGCAATGGGTTAAAATTGTGGTGGTATCACACTGAAAACTCCGTGCAAAACTTTATTCTAAACGAGGTAAAATTTACAAAAGTGACCTACAGCCGGTATATAACACGGATTGTACATGCAGTAATTTTACCCGGTGTCTGTCCATTTTTACCAGAGTGATACGTAAACGAAAAGTGATGGAGCAGGGAACGAAATAGCCACATTCCTGGTAAATTTATACAATTTTACACGGAAAATAAATTACAGGGGAAAATTTTACTTGGGAGTTTTCTCAGTGTAAGGGATAAGGAATAGATCTTTTTCAAAACAATTTTTTTCTTCAGAACTCCGACAAAACTACGGATTTTTTTTCATGCAGGTTATGAAGAAAACAAACATACCC
>JZLH01S0395861.1:60830-76160 GCA_001188425.1 Eucidaris tribuloides | reverse complement strand
CATGATGTTCAATGTAATATATATGTATATGTCTACACAAAATTTATGTGTGTAGTGAATAATAACCGCGATATGTTTTCACGTGTAAACGCTTCAGATATTTACTGTTATTTTGCTTTCAGCAAACAATAGTATAGTGGCAACACTTTCGTTTATCCTACGAGACTATTGATTTCAGAAATGTCGTCTTAGATCATGTAACAGTTTCATTGTTCGAATTTAGCGTGAAATTACAATTCTGGCTGATTTATAGCCTTTACTGTAATCGGTTTGTATCTTTATATCCAGTATTACGTCGGTACACGCTGAGTCACTGAGTAAAAGGATGTAAAAATAACAATTTGACGTTGTGGTAAATAGCACATCAATCAAAACTGGATTACAAATATCGGGTGATAAATTTAATTGAAACGTGCGTTGAATAGTGAAATGAATGTGAATGAAAATCCGACCACTTGTTGATAACCACTTTTAAAAGCTGCTGAAAAGGCCTCTAGTGTACGATGAATAAATAAATAAATAAATAAATAAATAAATAAATAAATCGGTAAGTAAATGATTAAGTAACTTAATAAATTACATAAATAAATAATCAATGAAATATAAAATTGATGAGTGAATTAATGAATAAATAAATAAATAAATAAATAAATAAATGAATAAATAAGTAAATGATTCAGTAACTTACTAAATAAATTACATAAAAAAATAATCAATAGAATATAAAATTGATGAGTGAATGAATGAATAAATAAATAAATAAGTAAAAGTTTAAGTAACTTACTAAATAAATTACATAAATAAATAATAAAATATAAAACTGACGAGTGAATGAATGAATGAATGAATAAATAAATAAATAAGTAAATAAATAAGTAAATGAATAAGTAAGTAAATAAATCAATCAATAAATAAATAAAATAAATGAATATTTCCGTAACAGATCAATATGCATAAAGCTGTAAACGAAAATCTTGAACCTTGAAAGGAAATGGGATGTAACATACAATTACAAAAGAAAATTATATACTTAACACGGACTAGACTGTATTTTGGCCACATGCGTAATTTTACAAACATACACGCAAGCACACACACGTACACGTACACATACATGCAACACATACATGTATACGGTACATACATATCTAAATATGATTCATATATGTTCATCGGCGTTTTAAGGCACTTATGGTCTATGCTCTGACAAGTGAGGCTATCAAAGAATTTGAGTTGACCTATCACAATCTAATCCTTTTTAATTCAGGTTCACCCCCATAAATTGGTCTTGTAGCTACTACATATACCGTAGAGCACTGAAGTGGTGAAAATAAAACTATAGATACAATAACAGGTATTGCCCTTACCATTCCAATTACGTTTATATTCCATGTTTAATTTGCTTAGAACTGGAGTTAAATACTGAGGAAGAATTGGAGGTAAATACGTCATTGGTATCTCTGACTCCAAAGAAGATAAAAAACAAACAAACGTAAATTGATGATCAGTCTCCATGATTAGGTAACCTCCGATGCAGCTTAAAATAACATTTTAATTTGTCGATGACGGTTTCATTAAGCATAATCCGAGGGTATAGACTGCCTAGTGTCCTCGCCGAACTGAATTTTTAATTGCGTTGACTTTGTCTGATAAAGGATCGATCGCATCTGATTAAGGTCCTATTAAAGTCTGGCCTATATAGACCGAGTTCAATACCATTAAATGACCTTAGTTATAGCTGCAAAAACACAGTGCATGTTGGAAAATGTCAAAGTCGGATGGCGGGATGGTGTTCTAATTTCAGCAAGGTAGAATTAATCGGTGTGTGACTGCTCGCTTAAAGATGGATTTACCCGTTGGTATATGGGTGAGGCTGAATGTATATATAGTGGACCGGCGCAAAAACCTTCGACTTAATTATACCAAGTCAGTGAGCACAGCTCTAGAGCTGAAAATGAGATTCTGACGTGTTTATTTGAAGAAACATTGATCAGTGTGTAAGTCGATAAATGTTATTTTTATTTCAGTTATTCTGGGCTTGTGTCTCCCTTCCTATTATTTTTTTTCCTTTAATAGACTATAAGAAGTTTTGTTATTTATACCGTATCTAAAACCCTGGAGTCTACGAAAATGAGCTTTACTCGCGCATGTTAACTCTAGGCATGTAGAGTACTATGTTTAAATTGCGTCAAATCATATTTCAAACGTGGCTGAGCTTATAAATATTATAGTGTAATCATAATCAGGAATATACTACGATTCAATGTCAGTATTGGAATTGATGAAGATGTTATAGAACTAGGTTAACAAGCGTTGTCACATTATACCTAGTACGCTGAATGATTTTTTTTACTTACCTTGTTTTTGAACAGCTTTTCCGTATTGCTATACCAACAAGGTTATTCTTCAAGCACTTAGAGGTTAACAAAGACACTGCATATTGTCAGAGTGCAATTTAAGTGGTAGAGAAATGAGGTTAGGGTTGGGCAGGCCTCTCCCGCAATCATTGTCCTTGGTGTTGTTAGTTGTTCGTTAAAAGATGTTTAACCTACCTCTTTCTGAAAGCTCTACTTTGTGTGGTTTCAAGTCGATGTGTGTCCGAAGAAATACCTTAATTAACATGGACTTGGTACAGTATTTAGGGTCCGCGCGCACGGCGAAGTGAACATTATAGCTTTAAACATGGTGGCTATGTATTATGAAAAGCTGCATGTGTCAAAAGCAATCAAATGGTGGGTTAAATTTCTGAATATCGGGAGTAAAACAGCAAGCACAGCGGGCGTTTAAGGCTGGGAACTGTGGTTTTTACAACCTTCAATACTGTTCACTGTGGCCGCAAATTTTGCTGTGTTTCAGCGCCTTTATTACGATTGTGGTTTACTTTCACTGGGAATAGAGGAAGGATACTTTCATTTTGATTTAAACAGCACGGGATGTCTTTTATTTCAACCTCCAAGCGATGTCAAAATGATTTATTATGTTCACCCAACCGTGCAAAAGTGCTATGAACTTTATTAATCCCAATACAATGTGCATGCCACTACAACATGTTTAGAGTCTAAGGCCAGACACACATAACTTGATACAATTCCCCGACTTTTGGGTCGCATATATTTTTGGCTATTTCTATGATAGATAAAAGCGACACCGCGAGATGCATTTGATTGTTGATGAGGTTATCGAAAATGGATAGAATATTTTTGTTATTTTAATATATTCCACATTTATTTGGGGAAATGGTGCATCGGTCCTTTTGTGATTTTCATGGTTTGATTGCACAAAAATGTTTTGACCTCTTTGTCAATTCATCTCGAGATCTAAGGAAGAGCGTAAAATGCAGAATGTTTGACCCCAATTTTAACCATTTGGACACTAAGTACGGAATATCTCGTGTTGGTGTCTTTAGAAAACGCGTGTTATAGTGAAACTTAATCGTTTCCATCGTGTTAATATGACACTTTTCTTATAGGATCTACCGTAGATATGAATATAGCAAATTGTAAAATTTGAAGAACCATATATCATCGTTGACTAACAGAGAATTGTGTATTTATCTTTCTATCCATCCATTTATTTATTTATTTATCTATCTACATGTATCTATCTATCTATCTATCTTTCAATCTATCTATCTACAATAAATCTATTTATCTATCCATCTATTTACAGTCAATCAATCAATCAATCAATTAATCAATCAACCAACCAATTAATTATCTCTCTATATTTACATATATATAAACATATATCACCTATCTATCTACAATCAATCTACTTATTTATCCATCTATTAACAGTCAATCAAGCAATCAATCAATAAATCAGTTTATCTATCGATCGATCAATTTATCTATCTATCTATCTTTCTATCTATCTATCTTACTATGTATATGTCAATATATCAATCAATCTTTCTATCCTTTATATGTTTATCATATATGTAGTTATTTTCTATTTACCATTGTTATATATTTATATATATTATATACCGCTATCTTCTTTAGAAATTGTAGAATCTAATCTTGAATTCAACGCGAAATGTAATTTTCTATCAATTGATACATAATCAATTTAGTTACGCCGGTAAGTTTTTCCCACGTGGGTTCTTGTTCTGGAAAGTGGGTGGAAATTTGTTGAAATACTATTCGTCCTCCTGTTTGTATATACCTCTCTATCTATTACGAATATAATACTTCTACAATAACCGACAGATGTTAAGATTTGACATTGGTTAAAGGCAGTGGTTAACATTGTGGTGGCCCCATTAAAAAAAGATTGTTAATCTGTGATATCTGACTTACATGATATTGTTTGAACGGACAAATAAACACACATAGAACACATAGAACATATGACCTTATAGACCAGATTAATTATGCTGTCAATCGCAAGATATGTTCAGATAAATATTGACGCGTAGGTTAATGCCCCGGGGACAAAATTCTAAAACACAGCAGACTATTGGGAAAAACTGCATTAATCACTCTTTGATTTTTTTTACTTTTTACAAACATTTAATGATCGTTCTGAAGTGCATGCTTTTCCAGGGCTTAATTTTAGGCCTACATAGCATTAGTAACATGGAAAATTGCGTATCTCAGATTTTTTTTTCTAAACTAGAAACGTTGTTAAATGATGCCTTTAAAGCATGCCACACTAATGACCGACAGATCTAATCACCGTGTATATCTGTTGCGGGAAACGTTCTGCGATCTATCAATGCTCAATCAAATCAAATTTACGTTTCATTATAGATTCCTATACATGAGACGTTAAAAGGAAGCACGAAATATATTTTATCAATTTAAGTTTAAGTGGTTCAAGAATGCATGACACTGTTCAAGGTCTTCGCTCCTGGAGTTTTACGGTCACAATTCATGCAGAAAAGTACGGTATAAGAAATAGCTTTGATGTACCAATTGATGATGTATCTCATAATTGTGTATACAGTATATGCTTCAGTAATCTTCAAGGTTGAGCGTTTCTTTCTTTTTTTCGAAATAAACAAATTTAATGAAATCGTTTCCAGAATGGATATTTTAACCCAGTCAGTATTAATTTCAACAGTCATGTAGTTCGTAAGACGCGTGCCTGATAATCTAGAGGTCTCGAGTTCGAGTCCAACGCCCGCCCGGCATTAAAGGCAGTGGATCTCTTTTGCATGCCTAAAAATTAACATTGTGTAAATACAATGGCATTTAGAAGAAAATGCCATCTGGGAACCTTTAGCAAAATATAGGAGCTAGAAACTCAGTTTTAGTGGAATTATAGTGACCGTTAGGCTCTGATTTGAATTTTTTCTCGCGAGAAAAAATTTCCTACCATAGAACGTACACTAAACGACTATTGTTTTTCTTTCGCATTTTTCAAATTCTAGGTAACAAATGACCCCCAAATTTCACAGACATGCCCTTCATCAATAGCCTAAGGGCATGGGTTATCTTTTCCTGGTCTGCGGGGATGTTTGCAAATGAGATCCACTGCCTTTAACGTCTTACAGCAAGACATTTTATCTGCTTTGCTGCTCTCCACCCAGGAGTATAAATGTGTACCTGGTAGGGTGAGAATGATTTAGTTTTTCTAGCTTGATGCGCCTTCTTGTCAGCTCAGCTAGGAATACTTCCCAGGGAGTGGAAGTCGTGTACTTGTTTGTGCAGGTTAGAAGTGTATCCCAGTGACCAGGGTAGTAATATCCACGCACATAGAGACTGATCTCATCGGCATTATGCGCTATATAAAGGGATTATTATTATTATTATTATAATTCTTGGGGCATTTTGGATACAGTTCTTAATGCCATTATTCGTTTCAACATAATATTTGATTAGGTAGTTTTTACTATGTCTAGATGCTGTGGCAAGGTTAGTAAGTCGCATGCCTCAAAATCTGGTGGTCTTGAGTTTGATTCCAGTACTCGACATTTTGTCCATCAACAAGGCATTTTTATTTGCTTTTGCTGCTCTCCACCCAGGTGTGTAAATGGGTACCGGTACTGCCGGTAAGAATGGAATGAGTGCACCCATTCTGCCCCCCCCCCCACGACAAAAGGGCATAACTGACATTTTTTTCAAAATTGAATTATATAGTGTAGGGGTACATCATGTTAAACATGCAGAACAAAAAAAAAATCAATTAGAACGTGTCCCTTTGTTTTCATAATCCGCTTGTTAAGTGACACTGAATAGGCTTCTAAGGCTATTGAAACCAAAATACATTGCGTCAATATCTCCACAAACACCAAAATGTCAGTTTATGCCAGTATTGTGGGTGCCAAATCTTGCCTGATCTCCTTTAGGAGTGGACAGGTGTCTGATCGACTTACAGACATCCGATGATCAGCTAAATAATAGCGAAAAGCTCCTAGAGCTGATGTTTTTCATATTAGGTTCGATAAAGATAATTATAAAAAATATTACTATGTTATGCTTCAGTGGTATACTATACGAAGTCTCATTGTTAAGATCTTGCGCTATGGTTAAACAATATACAAATTCGCTACCACCCAACAAAAATGCAGAAAGGCGGTGTCAAAGGTAACTGTTGCATGAGTTAAAGTGTGATTTGGAGTAGATTTTGATTTTTTTTGGCGATAAAAGACAAGTATCAAATTATTGACCAATCTTAAGGTATAGGGTACTTATAAGGGCACCTTTATGTACACACCGGTGTGATGGCTGCGTGGTTAGAGCGTCCGCCTCACTTCCGGAAGGTCGCGGGTTCAAGCCCCGGCCGGGTCATACCAAAGACTGTTTAAAAATGGTACCTTCTGCTTTCTAGCCAGTCGCTCGGCACTCTAAAACAGAGAAGGCTAATAAGGTAATGTAGGGCCCGCTGGAAGAACAGTATATTTGACTGAAGTGGCTATACCCTGGGTAAATGAAAATTAGCATCATTATCATTACCACATGCGCATTCAGATACAAACATACTATTATTATTGCTTTGTCATCATACGGATGACAGGGACTAGAAAATCGAACTTAATCACTGTTACTGTAGTAGTGCGCACGCTGTCATATAACACACGCAAACGCACAAACGAACAAATTTCTACATGTTTTACATGCCATAAAGATTATCGGTAATGGAAAGTTGTCATCCCTTTTATCTGGACGAGTAGATTGTACTTTCATTCGTTTTATAGCAACTCTACATCACAACAGACTGTGCTAATCCGATAAGGGATGAAGCAATACAATAATGCCCGCACGGGCACGTAAGCTAGTACTGAGAAAAGGGCGTTTTACCCCGTCCCTGTCACGCGCACAATAACAAGACTGCTACAATCGTATACCTGTAAAATCAACTCGGCAACTTTCCACGACAATCACCTGCTTTTATTGACCAAAATGAGAACGACACCTTGTTAAGGCGCCATGTGTATTGACACCAAACATCGGAACACCTTTCAAAAACAAATTTCGATTCCTGGACAATTGGCGTTTGCTGCCATTTCACACGCGCGTGAAAACAAATTCACAGTTGATAGCCGAAGGGATTTGTAGCTACAGATGACAAAAGGAAGAGTTGTTCTAATCGGTCCGAATAACGAGGAATACAACATTGCCGTTGAACGATAATCGATTTAGATGTTGCTTTATAAAGTTAGGACGGAAATGGCACGTATTTCTTGAACTGTCCGGAGCCGCAGATAAGAAAGAAATGGGACAACTTGGTTTCAAAAGGGTCACACCATAGAGCCCGTGTTTGTCGCGTGGTTGCACGCGAACAGTGCGTCAGTTGTTCTGCAGAAGGGCCCTAGCATATGTTTCCGGCAGAAGGGCATTAACAGTAAATTTTCTCTAATCTGAGAAATATTGCTTTAATTGATATTTGCGCTCAACAGACTGACAGAAGGATTTAAGAAATATCACACTACTTTGATTTCATGTAAAAAAAAACCTATTGATTTTCAAGTTAGAGACAATTTAGTATTAAGGCCCTTCTGCCGGGAACATTATGCTAGGGCCCTTCTGCCGGACAACCGACATGCTTTCCATCGGAATCCATTGTTTAACACTTAATGTGCCCTATCCAGGGGTCCTATTGCCACTGAGCGAATCCACATTGTGCCAGCCCCTAATCCCACCTGTGTCAGGTTAATTTGGAGACTGTACAATAGTTAACATGACATTGGCAATGTACTAAAGGCGTGATAACAACACACTGGCAAGTCAACGGATGCGTGTGAACATGCATTTGGGAATAAGAGAGTTAACACTTGACTTATACCATGTTGTATTATGTTGAAAAGGGTTGGGCAAATCCCTTTCTCTACGGCTCTCAAACGGCCCTTCTTTGCTGTAGGCCCTATAATAAAAATTTGGATATTTCACGTGAAGCGTATAGGCCTACCACTACTCGGTGTCAAAGGTATTGCATTTTCCCCTTTCAATTTGCGCGGGCAGCCAGGTAGAGTACTATATAGGGTTTAACCCATTGAAGACTAAGTATGAGATATCTCGGGCCGGGGTCTATGTAGAATACGTGTTATATCAAAATCATATCGTCTCCAACGGGTTAACTGTCCGAACTTATTTTCGTAAACTATCAGGTCTGTCAGTATCCCGCTGAGATAAGACAGTATAAAAATCATCGATTCCTTGTGAAACCATCATTTCTGTAAAATTCAAGACGTTAACGATTTTGTTATGTTCTTGTGAAGGACTTCTAAAGAATTTTGTGCATGTGTTATGTAAAATTTAAGGATCAAAAATCGATTGCCGTATGAAATGGATTCCACAAAATACTCTACTGAGACATTTTGTTGTAACGACAGGTTGCTTAGCCATTACCCTAAACCTAGCTTTAACGAAAATATTCACGTTTTGCCCTTCGCAGCAATGCCAACGGACTAAACGTGGATCACAGTGAATCGAGGTGAATATACACATCTTTCACACCAATGAACTCGGAGTCAATAACTTCTTTCTGCGACAACTTGTTTCTTTGCTTGTTTTCACGAGTCGAAATCGCTTTGTGCGCAGCTCTTGATATTAGCCAAATATAGCGTCTTCATCAAATTGCACGAATTGCTTTGCTTTAGTTGGAAATCCAATGCAATAAATATCATACTTAATCTAATCTCCGTCCTTGGCGAGAAGGGATTACTGTACGAATCTAATAAACATGACGACACAGAACTCTGGTTTTGCTAGGATATTGGACTGAAACGTTGCTGAATGGAATATGACCAACCCGTAGTTGTCTCCATGTACGAGGGTTAGTGCAAGACCCTCTAGAATACGAGGATCCAGTTTGTCTGAAACGAAGTGACCATTATCCACAAAATGTTAAACCGTGATTCTATAATATCAATATTATTTCTATGAATGTCCAGAGTAATTTTGTTAGTGGACAAGGATTTAATCCGCGGAGTATTTGCATAATTCACCGAAAACTGTTTTAGCTTTAATTCAATTGATCAACACCAACACGAGAAATGTAGAGGAATTCTCTACTTAACTTTATTGAGAGGGTAAAAATTGAGACATTTATGCTGAATCCTAAGAGACAATCCTTTTCTATAAGAAATACCACAGTGCATGTGGTTTGTAAGGCAAATCATGCACAATGGTGCCATCACGAACATTAATACAAACAAACATTGACCTCCTAAATTCAATTATTTTAGCGCGAGTCCTTCTGGAATAGATTTCTTATTTTCTTTTTTTTTATAGGCGTGACGTAGCTATATCGTGAAGTGACTTGAGACTTGACACAACTTCAGAAAATGTTTGTTTACCACTGACATAGGTCTGTTTTCAGTTGAAACAATTCCAAGAATATCAACCATAATTATCGCTACCACCAATGGCGCGCTCAAAAGGTTTGTCGGAATTTGACGATCGCAGCGTCACGTGGTATGCGTCCACCAATGACAACCATCTGACGTCATCCGTAAATCGTCTGCTCGGGACTCTTGGTCCATCGTTTTAATTTCTTGTTTTTTTCGAGCCGATTTTTTTCCAGTGTGTATTCATGAAATCGATCCAAGTCGAATCGCATATTAACGTCGTTTTATTTCGACGAAAGCTGCTCTATTGCGTGTTTGCTTCGTCACTGGTCCGGTGAAATCAGGTTAAGCTTTATTTTTAGCGCCAAACAATGCGATTACCTCCCCGGGCCAGGTAGGCATTTCAAGGTTGGGTGTCCATGGATATTCATGACCGTCACATACGGATGTCTGAGGACGAGCTATCGTCACAGATCCAATTATGCGGATCGGAAATATTATATTCATACTTCTTGACATTTGCAGAAAGTGTTTCTCCCATGTTATTCATGATACTATCACGGGCTAATAGAAGAATAATTTCGTGAAAATGATCGCCCCTTTTCGGGTTTAATGGTCATGCGATATGGCGAATTATGCTTTGGGTAAAACTGGCGTCTACTAGCCAAAGAGGATCGATGCAAGTGAATGAGAGAGTACCAGTCATGCATAGGCGCCCCTTCTCAAGAGGCGGGAATGAAATGGTGTCCACACGTACAACTCTATATACTAGCTGTTATTACGTCTTTTCCCACCTTATTCCTTGCAAATTGTGAAATCAATTTTAAATTAGCTTGTCATTTGTCGATAGAATGTCACGTGACCGGAACAATGTCAAGTCGCACTCCTCAGTGCTCCCTAACCGTGAAGGTGGCCGTAAAGTGAAATGTAGACTTCAACATCTGAGAAGCTTGTATATTTATGAATTCTATAGTTAGAATCTATAACTGGAAAGGGAGCCCTCAACATTCCAGGCCGTGGCGCGATATAAAGATATCACCTGGGTGAAACGTTATATTACCTCTTGAGAAATTGAAGATGGTTATGTGATATTATTTGTATAATGTTATATAAACTGCGTTATTCCTTACATTTCATAATGATGGCGATAACTAATGATAAATTCACATCTATCTATCTATCTACTTGTCCATCAATATTTCTATCCATCTGTGCATTCTATCTGTCTATCTATCCATCTATCCTCTATCTACCTACCTATATCTATCTGTTTATCTCCCTCTACATATCCATGTAGACCTATCGACCTATCTATCTGTCTATCTACCTACCTATATCTATCTGTTTATCTCCCTCTACATATCCATGTAGACCTATCGACCTATCTATCTATCTATCTATCTATCTATCTATATCTATCTATCTATCTATCTATCTATCTATCTATCTATCTATCTATCTATATCTATCTATCTATCTATCTATCTATCTATCTATCTATTATATCTATCTATCTATCTATCTATCTATATGTATGTATGTATGTATGTATGTATGTATGTATGTATGTATGTATCTATGATCTATCAATCAATCTACGGTATCTATCTATCTATCTATCTATCTATCTATCTATCTATCTATATCTATCTATCTATCTATATGTATGTATGTATGTATGTATGTATGTATGTATGTATGTATGTATGTATGTATCTATGATCTATCAATCAATCTACGGTATCTATCTATCTATCTATCTATCTATCTATCTATCTATCTATCTATCTACTGTAATATCCGGCCATTCTACTTCTCGCATTTTCTTTACAATCTCTCTTAACAGTATAGAATTAAATTGAAAAGCTTAAGTATGTTATCATTTGTTACTGAGTTTTATGAAACCACAATCAATACCGTAATCCATTAAAGAATACAGATTAAACATATTCTAAAACGTACTCTAAAATTGTAAAGCCCTAACGATAAACACAATTACATGATCATGCATTTTTTTTTATTAGTGAAGCTAATCAAGCAGAAATGGCTCTCATTTCTACAAAGCTTTGATTGGCAGGCAGGTATGATAGAGAAGTCATTTTCTCACTGTATTATCGGTTTCCGTAGAAGAGTAGGGAGCCAAATCCAAAAACGCTGAGTGAAATTCATTGTTTATTCTGTGTGAGGGTGATCATTATCTGAATGCTTCTTCTTGCTAAATTCTGTTATATCGAGGAGTAAGTTCCTCGATTCTTCCTTCTTGTTTCCCTTTTTCAGGCAATTCTAATAAAACAAAGTGTAGTGAAAAGAAGATTTGGTTTTTTTTTACATTTCAGTTGGTCAGATGACTACCAAAGTCAAGTAGGGATACCACAGCTTGATTCAAATCTAAACACCACATGAGCGAATTTTACACCAAAAATAATCACTTTTATAAGACCAACAATGTTACATTAACACCAAGAATGTTAAAGTTAACACAGTATACAATAGAGAACAGGCTGGGCGACAAATTTAAGATCACAAATTTCGCATTGTAGGTAGGCACTTACATAATTACGTATGGTGAGTTGATGCCCTTTAGGCCAATAAATCCCCACTCCCTGTATAAGTATACGATGCATCAGCGAAAGTTAAATTACCGTACCGTAATAGCAAGTTCCGTCTACGGGGCGGATATCAAGTGAATCACCTGTAATATAATTGTCACCATATATTGAAGATTTAATCGCCATTCCCTTCTGTCCACAAGAGTTCATGGTATAATCTCGAACCATTTTAGATAGACACCTACACAAGTAACGAGTACATACCCGGAGTTTGTCATGCACACTCATTATACACATTAAACACGACCAGATATAGTCTCAGAAATACACCTACAAACAAACGACGTACAAAACGCACTATACATTAGTCAAACATACGAAGATACAAACCCACTTAATACACCAACTAAACGACACACACACACACACACACACACACACACACACACACGATATGTATTTTGAATGAAACGTGGTGGTTGACCATTTATGCTCACGCATATTTTACGAGACTTGATTATTCCCTTTAATACCACATGATCAAATATAATTACCTCTTTAATCTTTGATTGAAAACAGATAAAAACCGTCGATTTGCCATGCTCGAGATGATAGGATTGTAAATTCATGCTCCTTCATGGTCAGTGTCATGAAGCACTACATAAGATCAGAGGCATATCCAGGATATTTTTCTGGGTGGGTGGCGATCACAATATTTTGGAACTTTTCTCAATGAAATAACAGGTAGATATGATCATAATAAACCTGATCAATCCTTTTCTTTTTATATATGTCATTGTGAAAAAAAAACGCTCGAAAAAATGTGGACCTTAGGATTTTTTGGGTTTTTTGCGGGGGGGGGGTAGCGTACTACACTCCCGACCCCCTCCCTCTTACATCCACACATGAGGATTTGTTACTCTTTTGTCATTACTGCCGCTGGCCAGTATGATTTTACGAGATAATAGAGTCTTGGAAATTAATGGAAGATCTTTTATGCGGTATGGATGGACGTTTCAGATGGAGCTTAAAGGCCAGTAGTAGGATTGGAATAAGTCCTTACTTTGGGATAAAACTACTCCAGAATCAAGTACTCTGTTCATGGCTTCTGCAGTCTTAATTTCATGGTCAAATGTTTATTACTATTTAAATAATCTTCATCGGTACTCTTGGGAACAGGCGATTTTGTGAGATCCATTTCTATCAGGCCATCAGATTAATTCAGTAATGGTAAATGAGTGCTTACAAGTTATTCCACAACTAACAAAATTCCAGATAAATCTACCAAGCCAGGAGATACGCTCAAGCTGGTGTATACATAGGTATATGTTTCAACAATTTGGTTCTTGAAGCATTGCTTTTTCTCTTAACCATGTCAATGGCCTTTAATTTTCATGATCAACCTTTTCCTCCTCTTCCAGCATACTGTCCACGATAATGTAAAACATTTCACAATAATTGTTCCTTTATGTTGTAATTATCAAACAACTGTTACCATTAGAACATAATGCAATTGGCTCGGTTTCAAAACATCTTCTTTAATTCTGTCAGTACAATGCCAACCACTCATAACAAATGAATGCGGGAATTAAACAATCCATGAGTAACAGAAAATACAATATGCTTGGATTCGCGTCGAACGCAATGTCAATGCCATGACACCAAACTTTTAAGAAGGTTCTTAAAATGTGTTTGCGAAAATATCCTGCATGTGTGTGATTATTATTTGACTGAATATTACCGACTACAACGACGGTGTTAAGAGCGAAGTAATAGCAGTTAATGTGCCTCGAACTAAATAATGACAGTATCATAATCACAATTTTTCCTTTGAATACACAATAATTACTGTCCATTATGGTGCATGGTCGTGTGTTTATACTGAAGAAAGAGATATCAACGCTCACTGTAATAATATTGTTTCATTATTAAACTAACGACTGTCATGTGTGGGTGTTAAATGATTATTATCCATTTGTAAACGATCACTAAAACACTCAAAGTTGTGATATTACAAAACGACGGTTTCAGGGATACGATCACAAAACAGTATATATATTTTTTCGTAAAATATTTAGATAAGAATATCGAAACGTGATACAAGCGGCGGAACGCATCAAAAGCCTGGATGCTACCGTAAGATTCTCTTATATTTGGAAAACAGTTATTACGACTCAAGTCAATACCTTTTATCTGGCAGGGCAGCTTCTTTTACCTTCAGCTCTTTTGCTGTCGATTTTTTTTCTTATCGCTGGAAATTCAATTGAATTGGCGTATCGAATTGGATTTGCTCAGACGTTCGACCATGTAGCTTTTGCTGAATTGAAAATAGGGCATTACTGGATGTGACGCGTGAAGCTCGCGTCGCAATCCTCAGAATAAAAACGGTAAGATTGCGTTAGATTCAAGCAGTGAGAATTCATTAAATGATTATACGAAATACAATTTTATTTGTTATTCGCCTTGGAAGCACTCTTACACCATTATAGCTGCAACGTTTGAACGAACAGCAATATTGAGTAGATAAATCCCTGTACAGTACGTTGCTGGATTGATACTAATGAGGAATTCTTTTAAATCTGACAAGTTTAAGTCAAATGTTATTACTCCCCCTCTTAGGCTCAAATTTTGCAATTTAGGACTTAGAGAAACTTTGATTATTTTCACTTATGTCCCTTTCCCGAAATCTAAACAAAATAGAATTAATGCATTTGACATTTCTGACATATTAATTCCTGGAAAGTTTTTTTCAACGATGATTATGGATTATAGTATAACGGGTCGTTGGTAAACAATTGCATTAAAATAAAGTCGTGTACGGTCATGATAAAGGGCATAGTATTTTCCTTGACAATTTACATGAATATAGCACAACATTGAATCATCAACAAGATCGATACATATTTTCAGTCAACTGTTGATATCTCTTTCTCTATTTGGTGGTAAATTGAGCTGCTGAGCTAAATAACATCTGATTGATTAATTGATAATTATCAACGTGACCAACTTCATCAATATTTTCGCCACAAAATTGTCCCCAAACAG
>JZLH01S0395861.1:12500-20521 GCA_001188425.1 Eucidaris tribuloides | reverse complement strand
TGTCATATAGTCATGGTATGCATGCCTTCCCCCTCATCAGTTTCACTGTGTTCATAACATCGCTGACGGTGATCAACGGACAATATCAGTGATCCTTTCCATGATCAGCTGGTACTGGACATTACACTCTTCATGGCCGCACAAAGAAAGGTGTATATGACCCTGGTTCTAGCTTCGGAAACTGCAAGAAAACAAACACATAACATCATCAGAACAGAATATCGCTAAAGTGGGCACAAATTCTTTAGAACAGAATCTTAACATTTACAACCACGACCGTTGTGGAAGGTGTATAACTTAACATGATATCAACCACCTAAACCTCGACACAAAAGAAAAAGCTGAAACTACAAAGGTTGTGATAAAGCTTGTCAAATGTTAAGTAGTAACCAATGAGGCATTGACGCCAAAATGTCTTTGATTTCATGACCATAGGGAATATTAACTTATCTGATTCAAATCATCACTTTTTTTTCAGTTATCGTTGTAGCAAAGATGTTGTAAAGTCAAATAGTTGGACGGAAATACGAAATCATAAATCCTCTGTCAGCACTTTGATTTCATGACTACAAACATGATTTTGAAACATATAACTTTTCCTCTAAGCACTTCATGTACCTGTATAACCACACTCTGAACTATTCATCATGTTGTATCATTTTGGTTAATAAGTGGAAAGCCATTTCCAAATTTATAAGTCACATAAGCGAAGGTCTCAATACTATTATAGTACATGTATATGCCTGACATATTTCTCTTAAAAAACTAATGTTACAGGTGACTTACAATCAGTGTTAATAAATTTTAAAGTGAATGCGACATTACAACATGGGATGAGTCAATGGGAGTACATAAGTTTCTGTCATACTAAAATTGCCCTTTAATCGGTTCATGTTTACAAACGCGACGCCTTACTCTTTTGATGAATTCATCAACGCATGCAAGGCGTATCCTTTCGGCCACAGCTGGGCTGTCCAATCGGAAAGCTCCTGTGATACCTGCATCAGCCCTGGCAGCCATGATCGCATCTTTGACGGCGAAGAAAACCGAGGAACCCAGAAACAGAGGCGGTTCACCTACACCCTGGTGATAGATTGGGAATAATTGTGTCAAAAGAACGCATGTTAAAAGTTGTATGAACCATGGAAAGACACAATGCTACTCTCCTAAATGGTATAATTTGGCCATAGGGCTGTAATGTTTGTGCAGGATTGGTTTTTCGATTGTAGGTAGATTGTCTGTCCCTTTGGATTTACTGACATGTGAAATCTGGTTTTATATCTAGTCCTGAAATATGGTTCAATATATTGTTCTTGTACTTTGTATTTTGTCGTAATTGCGTTGGCGCTTTGTACCTTTTATGAAAATGCGCCTTACTGGTTATTAATATTGTTATTATGGCTAAAATAGGCCTACATTTGATCATAGAGCTGAATTTCTCTTGCACGTTAAGAGTTAAACCCCCCCCCCTCCCCCAAAAAAAGACAAAACAAAATCAAATGATCTACCTTTGACGAACAGATGTTATTGTGATTTGCAGCATCCTTCAACAAGGTGACATTGAATTCAGCCGGTACGTCTCCAAATCCTGGAATCTTGTAGAAACCTGGTCCTCTGGTTAGGAGTTGTCCTTTGGGCGTCCACCTGAGATCCTCTAGAATGAATAGTCCGTAACCCTGGACAAAGGCACCCTCGATCTATGAACGTTGGATAGTAGACGACATCATGAATTCAGAAATCTTTTCAGATTAAAACGGCCCAGATTTAAGACACGCATTGTTATTCAAAGATTTAAACAAATGATTACAATAACAAACAGATCAAAATATATGGTGATTAATCTTGTTTCCTTGAAACGTCATATAGATTTTAATTGTCAGTGACAAACTCATTAAGTAAGTAGAACGGTGGATATCATATTCTGTCATGCACTTTTATTCTGTGATTAGTTAACTTTATTATGTTGTACTCCAGGACGGGATACAAAGATGAAGTACTCAAATTTTCTCTATTATGTATCATGAAGAGCATACAAATAGTTAAACACGTGTAAATTCAAATACCAAAATCCAAACACTGATTTTAAGTACTTGCTCGTATATTGTCGCAAATCTGTACGGATTTCTTTGACAAGCTAGCTGGGCAGGAGTTATACCCTTTCAACAGGTTGGCAATAAAAGAAAGGACAAAAGAAAACACACAAGAAGTTTTCACTGACGAAGAAATGATACAATCCAAGAGCAGCACACATATTCACCTGTCCGATGTCGATGGCAGGGTTGATACTATTCCCGACGTCCATGACGATGTCCGTCCTTAAGGTACGATGGTCTCCCGTCAAGCAGTCGATCTCGACTTCCGAGACGGCGACGCCGAATGAGTAGTAATTGAAAAGTTTGCCTTCATTGGTCTCCCAGTTGTATGTCAGATCCGGAGTCCTGCAGATCAGAGAAATATACAACTGTGAGGCATAGAAAAATTGGTGTTGCCTCTCAGTGCAGCAGAAACATAAAATCACAATGTCAATTTGAGTGTTTTGTTGCTAACTCATAAGAGCTAGGCATTTGCGAAGCCACATTATTTTCTCTGAGGGTAAACACATTTACTATATTGAGCTCAAATCAATACTCAAATTATAGAGTGTTGCTGGTACGTGGTTTCAGCCCAAATTAAGTTCAAACAGAAGACGAAAAAATGACGACGCTAGCGCTATTGCAGTCCCATAACACACAATTTTTCTTTTTCTGTTTATATACTTTCAGCTTAATATCTGTATCATCAGTCAACTATTGTGGAAACCAAATGGTATTTTATCGGAATTTTCGTAACACACTCACTTGTAGAATCCTGTACTCGACAAGCTAACCCGATCACAGTATGCAGCTTGCACCTATGAAGACATAGAAAAACACATTCTGATATTAGGTCCTAAGAAAAAAAAGCAAGCAAACCTATAAGAAACAACTTATCTGTAGATTTCTGTAATGAGATTTGCATCTTATTTGATGCATTACTAACATCCATTTCATTTTACTTTGCCATTTTTCTCAGGTATATCAATCTGTGAATTAAGGTTAACTCACACTTCATGTTACGATGTGCTAGATATTACACTACCGTCCTTTACTGGATAATATATTACTGCAACCGTTTTTTTTTCAGAAACAATGCATTTTAATATCAGCGTCCATAACCTGTCATAAACTCCACAAATGTCATCATTAATGTTGTTACTTGCAACCCTCCTAAGTGAGGTGATAGGAAATTAAATGCTCTGATTATTGCAAAAATCATGTAAAATAAAAGTGATCATGTGACTTGTGATATCATACTATTACAACAGCTTACCCAGTCATTCCAGTCGCCTTTAGGATTGGCATGCATGTATGGCTCCAGTCGCTGTAAGAGGGTCTCACAGGCATTCTGTTTGGGATAAGTGAAATATGTATACTAATCATTATCTTAGCCAGGCCTTTCTCACTTTTCACCTATCATTTATGCAGTGTTACTTATCGTCACCTAGGATTAACCATAGCTTAATCATAATCACCTTTTAAGGTCAAATCACTCTATAAAGCCTTGAAATGTGTGTTTACTTTGATTTCAAACAAATAACCATGTAATTACGGTTCACTTTGTGTCAATTAATGCACAATTAAACACATGGCAAACCTCGACAAATCTTTTTTTTTATTTTAACATTCTTGCAACAAACGAGTAAGACGAGTAGCCCAATAAGATATCTTTAAGATTTTTACCTGGACTGCTTTCCCGTTGAGGTCAGATCCGGTGCTGGCTGCCGTTCGAGATACGTTTGGCACCTTGCTGGTGTTGGTCTCCGGCAGGTGGATTCTATCCTCCGGGATGCGGAGAGTCCTGGATGCCACCTGTATCATCTTGGTATGCAGACCCTGCCCCATCTCAATGCCTCCGTGGGTGACGAGCACGGAACCGTCTGTGTATATGTGAACAAGGGCACCAGCCTAAAGGGCGATTAAAACTTTTTTGGTGAGTCTGTTTATCAGTTTACCTGCTGCTTACCAGCTTCGGGTACGGTCAAAATTGATGTCTCCTGGTTCATGAGTTTACGCAGCTATAATTTAGGGATCTCTAAGATTTTCAAGGACTTTTCATTACAGTGTATAACTATTACAGGTCGCTGATAAATTACATTAAAAATACAAAAATAGATGTAACAGACATATTTCTGATATGCGTAGCAATTACTTCAACGATAATTATTTAACCGTGTTTGTTATATTTCAGGTATTACTGGAACATATTTTAATCCGCTTTACATTGTTTTGGCTGTTAAATTATAACTTTGACTCATACTTCCGTGCAGTTAAAATAAGTGGGTAATTCGTAGTAGGATATCTGTTCATTTCTACATATATGTTCAAGAGAAATGTTGCGACATTATAGATTAAAAGTTAACCGTTACGACATAATTTTGTGAACGATTTTACCAAGAGATTACGAAATGACGCCCATTATACGTTTCCTTTCTTCTCTAGTATTCAGATAATATGCCGGTGAGAGTACATGCTTACCTGGCCATCTCCTGAACATAATGCCTCCATGGTCTGACTACAATTTTTGTTGTTGTATTGCATAAAGTAACTAGTAATTTGATGTTTATTAATTTCATTTATGTGTTTGTAATTGTACAAATTTGTATCTATTGTCTGTTTGTATACCTTTTTTGATGACGATTGGTGAATTGTCTTTTCACTCAGTGATAAACTAAAATATGGATAGTAGTTAATTGACTGGTCAATATGGCATTTGTCGTAAAAAGTTCACAGCGTGGTTGCAACTTACTTGATTCATCGACGGTCTTAAGTAGGAAATGCCTAACTTTGTTGGAGTGACGGCCAGACCACGCTTTTTCCACCTGTTTTCACTGGGACAAACATGAAAATAAAAACACATGACGTCACATTTCATTCACATGATTATTATAATCGGAGACAGATCCAGGAGAAATAAATGATAAAGGGGGTTTCCAGTTTGACTGGAGACCATTGATCACCAGATATCCAGTTTTCACCTCATGATACACGAAACATGTCTGGCAGTAAATAACGGCTGTGAAAAATTTAAATGTAGTGAGCGTCGTTACGACAGTGCATTCTCTTAGAATTATACCAGCTTGTAATTTCACGAAACCTAACTTTTAGCCCAAAGTTTTTGTAAGAGGTAAATGTTTATCTGAACCTAAACATTCTTGATGGTTTTAGCTTATTTGGTTGACAGGAAGGATCAATATTAGGCGTGCAAATCATTAACACAATCCGTGCTCTTTGGAGTAACAAATTATCCATATTGAATCCGACAAGTTATCCCAAGTGCATAGTTATGTGAGTTTATGGTTTACAGCCTTCAAATATTCAATACTGTCATTAAACACATTCATCCAAAATTACACAATTCAATTTCACAGAAGAATATTAAGTGTAGTTTCAAGTGACGGCTATACAGGACACCACGACACCACCACTGTACTCGTAACACAAATCTGCTGGTCTGAAAAGCAAATAGTTTGCTGGGATTTTGGACTGGAGAGCCTACAGTTCACACAATAATAACTTTCTCTGTAAACACAGTATCTTCATATTCATTATACTAAAGCCTGAGCTGTCACATACCTGTTGAAAGTGTTTACATTTTTCCTCCGTATACTGTAGTTACTTTTGGCGAGACATTGTTCCCAGCACCGAAGAAGGTTGAATCGTTCCATTGTTTGGTTACAAGGAGTAATGTCACCTTCTTTGTAGAAGTTGATTTCTCTGACCTATTAATTTTGTTGTTCATATGAAAACAGTTGTTTGGTTGTATGAGAATAATGTGTGAAATATATCTATACCCCGGGGGTCACTCTCCACACGGTCTGCCAACCATCCGTGAACCCTAAACGGCGTAACCTACCAAAACAAATTTGCAAACCTCAATGGCGTAACACATGAGAAAAGCTACCCTAAGTGGCGTGACTCCCAGGAAATCCACTAATTCTGGTACCCTAAGTGGCGTGACTCCCAGGAAATCCACTACATGTAATTTGATACCCCAAGTGACGTAAACAGTGAAATCAACTAATTTTATACCCTACCCATGTGTTCTTCTCATCTGAAACATTATTGTACATTGCACAACCCGAAGAGGTTCACTTAATAATTCATACACAATTTTCGTAATTAACAAACGTTCATTTCAAGATGTCAATTAGATCTACTTAAATTTGCTCCCCTAAATGGCGTATCTACATAACCAAATGAGTAATCCTAAATGGCGTGACATGTGATAAAAGGCTACCCTAAGTGGCGATTGCCGGCGAATGGTGCTGAAAAAGCTATCCTTTCTCCAAAAGACGTCGACGACGCCCGAGGGCCGGAAAAGGGACCCTTTTCGACGCTTTTTTTTTTGACGTGGGTGGGTAGCAGGCCGTGTGGAGAGTGACGCGCGGGATCTATACAAATTATGTAATGGACTAAAAGTTAATTATGATTCCATAAATTATAAGTTTTAACACATTTTTTTTTTAGATGGTCATGCATGTGCAAATGCTGCCACTGTGTATTCGAAAAAATTAATGTAATTTACTCGAGGATATGTCTATCTACACACACACACACACACCACACCACAGCACACACACACACGCGTCGTAGTGTTTGGCGGTCCGCTCGGGGCTTGAATGTGTGGGACTACACATTTCACACAAACACACACATAATAATATATATATATAATATATATATATATATATTATATATATATATATTATATATATATAATATATAATCAAATATGATGATGCAAAACCGACGGTAAGGGCTCGAACTACATATACAATTACAGGGCAAGAAAGCTGTCACTCTTTCAGCGTAAAGGTGAAGTCAGCCTTGTACCTGAAGAGTGGGAGCAGCTTTTTTGCTGTTCCTACGAAACAGATCTGTAGTACATGAAGTATAACTAATTTATAATTGCTTTATATATCTATATATCTATATATATATATATATATATATATATATTTGCATGCCTACATATATAATGAATAATTATACTGATAATAACATAATATACATTTATATTGCGCCTAATACAAAGGTTATTACGCGCAGTAAGACCAAAATATATGCGGAATTACTGGATAAGGTTGAGTTTAAAGGTGTGATTTGAATGTGCCCTTAGAAGGATCTTCACGAATGTGGAACGTTCCAAAGTACAGGAGAAAGACCAAAGAAGGCCCAAATAGCTATATTTTTTTCAGAGTTTCAAATACATTTATTTTTTAATAGTAAATTAATCGTCTTCCCATTCTTAAAGATAATGGTTGGTCTCGCAAATCATGTTCAGCACAGTGAGAAAACGTATATTCCATTATTGGGGCGGTAAGCTTGACAACTGAGATGTAGGACAAACCAACAATATTTGTCATAGTTTTTTTCAAGGGAAATTATCTGAATGGCAGTTTGGTAACTGGGAAATCATTTTACATCTGGTTTCCACAAAATCTGATTTTGTGTTGCTCTTGATTAAGTACTCATGAATACCGTATATCACTTATACATTACTATTTAGAATAAGCCTGTGGCAAGCGGAACAACATATATCAGTGTATACAAACTCTTTGCTGGGTGAGTCCACATTTGAGGGCAATATCTGTCATGAAGCTCTCACACGTCATCATAGCCTGCGGAGCGCCAATACCACGAAAGGCGGTACTAGAAGGCAGGTTGGTCTTGCACAAACGACCAGTTACGTGGAAGACAGGAAAATGATAAACGTTATCCAGATGTGTCACTGCCTTACCCATAACCTGAAGATTGATGATCAATAATAAAACAAAGTGAAAATAGCAGTTAGATGGGATGATTTTCATACAATAAATTGATTGTATGTAAATTAATTTTCTTCTTAATGACAATTTATTTGATATATCATTTCGTGTTTGTGAATCGAGCTTGAATTATCCTTGTTGTCTGAAAGTAAAATGTTGTCCCTGATTAGTATTA
>JZLH01S0395861.1:0-7500 GCA_001188425.1 Eucidaris tribuloides | reverse complement strand
TGCCGTCGTAATAATACACTCAATCCATTCAACTACCTCTGATGTCCGGTGTTTAGCTAAATTAAGCAAAGCAATTACACTTTTTCCCTCGAATGTTTATACTTAGCGACATCCTATCGTGCCACCAGTAAATATTTGACATCTATTAAACGCAGTGTGATCTCATTCTGCGAAACTATCGCCCTACGACCAGCAAAACAGACTACCACCCATGCCCTAGCGCGAGATGATGCATGTTCTGTGGAAAACTGCTCACTCATTCGAACCTAGAATTGAAAAAATGCGAAAGAAATAACAAAATAGCCGTTTAGATAGTGTACTGTATGCGCTAGGATTTTCTTGGCCCGTGGCGATGAAAATTCAAAGTTCGATCTAACAGTCACGATAATTCCACTAATTAACGGCACTCGTTGCTACATGCGTTCCTTATTTTTTTGGTAAAGTCTCCCACGATGGCATTCTCTTTTGCTTTAAATGTTCATTGGCTATTATTATCAAGTCCACATCGCTAATCCCCTCCGGTTAAGTTAGGAGCAACAAAACCTACTTGAACTTGGTGGTGGGTAAGTATGAAGAGGTGGGGAGCCCTCATTATACGAGACTGACGAATCGAGAGACCTATATGGGGGGAACTGGGTCAGGTTCATGCCAGTAACCACGGAAGTTAGCACGGCAACCTTGCAAGAAAGTGAACATGAAAGCGCGTTACGTTGGTCGGACTAGTAAGGTGCATGACATAGTCTGCGGCTTCGTTCATTGGGCGCGGCGTGGGGTAGTGATTGAATAGACAGATTAGATACAATCAAACATATGGTAATGCTCACTGATTTTCATCATGAACAGGACTTGCGCTCTTCCTTTCGTAATTGTCAACTGAGTACTGAAGAAGAGACAATCTTAGCAAGAAACATATCACTACTCCAACACACATTCCACATTAAACACGTCCACAAGACACTCACGATCGAATGAACTAAGGCAGCGCCCGAAAGGCGTAAGTTAAAGGATAGGATTGCCTGCAACCTCACTTCAGGCAATCGTACAATCCGCTGTCGTTACTTATTAGTCTCTAGTAAGTAGACTGTTCTTCTCATAGTTGCTCTTATATATCATATATTAAACTACACATAATTATATTCTATATAATCTATATATATATATATATAATCAATAAGAAAATGCATCAGCTAGCATAACTCAAACACGTGAAATAAACTATTGAATTGTTCTCATCCTGCCTCTTTTCGTTATTACTTACATAAACAATCACATCACATAACACCAACAAATCGGTTCAATGATAAACACGGCTTCTATAACTGTCGATCATATTTTCTCTTCTGACTTACAGTATATGTGCATGCGCCCTTCTGACTTAACACCAACTGCCATGTCTTAATTGCTTGACCTACACAAAATGGATATATAAGATTGACCATAAAGACAAAACTACGATTTACTGATATCACTTCTACAATTATCATTAAAAAAAAGCGCCGTTTTAAACAAAACTAATCTAAGTCTTTCGCATGCTACGCAGTTTAAATACCATTGAATACCAAAGACCATGCGTTCCACAACATCCACACAACGCACAAAACAACACCATTAACCATCATTACTACCCCCCCCACACACACACCATACACACGGCGCGCCACACGACACACAATACACACTGCACACCACATCACACCACTACAAACAACACCCACACACACAACACCCACCACCACACACACATCACCACACACACACCACACATCAACTTTATATGTACTATTACTACCTGATCTGTGACACGCCGATTACAGTCCCTCCTACTAGGGACAAAAAGAAGCAGGTGATAAACGTTCCATGACCTATAAATGAGAAACTTACGTCTGTCATTTACATTGACATTAATACAACATCACAACTTTCTGACAAATATTCGATAACACGATTATTTTTGCCCAACGTACAGCATGCTTACGATGTTAAAAAAACACACACACAAATAATTCAAATTTGAGTGATTTATCACTTGCACGTTTTAGATGGTTAATAGAATTATTTTGCCAGTTTGTGACCAAATGAAAAATGTAACTAAGTTTACTACAAAAAATTACAAAAATAAAGTTAAAAAATGTTATTTAACATAATGATTTACATAATATTTCTAAAATGTACATGTTAGGCAAAATCTACAAAAATGTTATGTAAATATAGTTTACATAAATTTGTGTGAAATTCACTGCTTAGGTAAAATTTACACAACAAATTTGTGGAGTTCCTGTTTTACATTTTTGACTTAATTTTTATATTTTTTTTCTGTGTGTACATACCGCTGACACTTGGCATATCATCCACGTATACTGCCTCTCCCGTGGCTTGCTTGTAAGCAGACTTGTGGACTAGTGGACGGCCAACTGGATCATGTTCCGGTTGTCCTGGGGCAACTTCCTGAGAACAATTTCGAAAAAGTAAAAAACAGAAAAGAATAAAAAGGTCCATGACATTTTTGACCAGTTTCATTTTAATTGAGATGAAAGAAAGTGCGAGGCTTTACTGCCTTAGTCTCGTTTCATCTCCTCAGAAAACATACCGTATGGCATGTTAAATAAGGCATTATAATTGATTTGATTTCTTAATAGAATTGTCATTATTCCACAATTCTTCTGAAAGTTTAAAATAAATTAGTTATGATATTTTTTATCAGAATGAGCACAGGAGTTGACAGAGAAGAGTTCAAAGTAGTTGTAAGTGATTGACGTCGGACACACTCAAGTCTCCGGCAATAAATTTTTCTCACTTTTCACTTTTCTCAAAACGAATTGTTTGGTTAGATGGGCAGGAAATCAACAAACTACGTTGAAAAGGTAGTTTGTCGTCAACGTGTTTCCTAGCTGACAGACATATCAAATTCTTAATTCAGCAGGCAATCTGGTTCTATAAATTCCTTAAAGGAAAAGGATATAGCTATAATGACGAGACTTTTTCACCAGATAAAACCTCTACTAAGATTTATGTTTCTGGCCATCCACATATGAATTATGAATTATTCTTTAAAAAGGGTTCTAAAAGTGTTATTTTTGTTATCCTGCAGGGGGAACCTTACAAGATTCTTTTAAAAAAGAATAAAGGTTCTCCATAGAGTGTGTAGGAATTTGTTCTGGTAGGAAGCTTCGGGGGTTCTTGAACATGCATGCGATAAGAAGCCTTGGAAAAGCACCTTTCACCTCAGGTTATGAGGATCGGAAAAGGCGTTTTAACATTTCTAACAATGTACCTGGTAGAACTGTGTTGCACTGACTGGAATTTGTTGGACCGATGCCGTAGCGCTCTTCCAACGGGATGGTATAGCAGAATCAGTAGCTGAAGCCTGTGACGTATAAGGCAAAATAATATCATGTTTTAATCTTTGGATAAAAGATTATAATGATTTCCTATTCCTGGAACTATAGTAAAATAAAAAATATATCCATAATAATACACAAATTAAAAGCCGTTCTCAATTGGTAATGGGGCTGGGGTTTTTTTTCTTCAAAATTTAATCTATAAGAATTAGTTGTTTCCTCTCTGTTAAAAACGTACTACAGAAATTGCTGCAATTTGAGAATGTGTTGCAAGGGTGTATATAGGCATCATTTCTATTGTGACAACATTTTTATTCAAAGTTGACAGAGAATTGCTCTGGGGCATGGGTCAGTAATTTTTTTTATTTATGTTTTTATTGATAAATCATCAACATACAAATCATTTACATCAAATTTCACTATAAAGGTTACATAAACAAATCACAGATAAATCATAATGGGTCAGTAAGTTGGTTTTCTTTCTCTACTCATTTTGTTATTGTGGTATTTTGGACCACCTCCGATCCTGTTAATTATTATTTTTTACTTCTTCATGACTACGATTTTTGAATAACTCGGAGTTTCAGAGTCATACTACCCTTCTGGAAAAGTTGCTGGATTACTGTCAAGACAACCCTGAAACCTACATACCTGGCTTTTGGTGAGCTGGTCTAGAACCATGAGGTAGAATTTAAAGAAGAAACTCAGAGTCAGTGAACACCTGTAAGACTCCATACCCCCGGGAGCACCTGCGGGGAGGGGCAGTTCATCACACAGGGAGGAGAATGCTATATCTAGCATGTCCTTGTCCCACTTCCTGAAAAGAGATGTAATGAATACATTTTACATGTGTACATTATAAATATATGAATATTACTAAACATGTAAACAAATATTGACATAAATATATACAAAATATTTACCTAGAGATCTTGGTTTTAAAGATTCTGAACTTTGCAGTTGTTTATCTAAAAATAAATACGTTAGCGAGACCCAGCCTTTAATTTTGCCAGTTACACTGTTTGCAATACTCTAAATAATTTATGACTGATATTTACCCCACAGGTATGTTATTTTTCTTTAATCATGAACAAATGTACTAACCTTCCTCGTAGTTTCGTCATGGTCTTCAATGCAAGCACGGTGGTAGCTGCCATTCCTCCATATGCTAAGCTGACGTCTCCGATGCCGTTGTTATTTGCGTCGAACAACACTCTCATGCCTGCATTAACGATCGCAATATCATCCTCCCGACGTGGAGATTGCTTGTATGCAAAGAAGTATTCATTCTATAGCCAAAAGAAGTTCAACATCAGGAATTATTGTGTGGTATTATTTCACATGTTATAAAGTATATGGGTTTATGCATCTGTATTTGTGTTCTTGGCTGGATGGATGTGTGCATTGGCGTGTTGATGAGCCTATCTGGGTTTGCTGCGTGCCTTTGTTATATCATTATGTGGTTGTTTTTGTAAATGCGTATGATTCAGTTGCATGTTGTTTATGACTTATAAGTATTAAATTTGTGTTGTTATGTAATCCAACCCTTGATTGATAAATATGCAGTTTTGACCAATAAAAAATAACATTTTATAACTACATTTTAAAAAGATATGATGTTACGTCTTTATTTTTCTCTATACATTTATGTATATATGTATGTATATGTCTGGATTCCACATTAGAGCGACAGACAGTCATAATATCAGGTACATTAAGGAGACAATTTTCTTTGGCGTGATTTTTAGGAAACATTATGTGTCTCCATACGAATTTTGGAAGTATCACCCTTACATTTCATCCAGGAAAATATATGCTTAGATTCCACATTAGGGACACACTTAGTCGTAATTTTGCATATATATTAAGGATACATGTCGTGTAAACTTAAAGTCAGTTTGTCTACTTAATATACATATTTTACGCACAAATTCTATCAAAGCCGTCAATGGAGGTATCTCCCCAATGTCATTTGAAAGACAATTGTTTATCTGACTATAAAATTCCTTGAACCAAGTAAACATACAACTATATAAAATTGTATCGCATATCAGAATTTATTTTGACCTCTCGTGTGCAAGGGATTGTTATCGATTTCAGGACTTCATCTGGTTTGATAATATTCCTTCGATAGCCGGTGAAGAAGTGCTCATCCATCAGTACTGATCGTGAACCTGGGCATGAGGAAGTGAATTATAAAACTATGAAACATACATCATACGAATAGAAAATTACGAAGAATACTTGGGGAGAATACTACATAAGATATGACAACTTGAAGTTATTGTAGCAATATTTCATAAAACGTGTTGATATATAAACACTACACAAAAAATAAGTTCCCCCTTTTTGAAAATTCCATAACTTTTTAACGAAATGATTTTGAGCAGAATAATTTGGCAGGAGTGTTTCTGCACTCATTGACTAACTTCTGTGTGAAATTGTGATTGATCCGTCAAGTCATGCATGAGTGAGCACGTAATAAAGGCAAAAATGTCACTTTTCAAAAGTCACAAGGGTCATTTTGAGGGATTTGTGATGCAGGGTTTTGACAAATTCTGTTTCTGTTGAATGATTAAGCGCTATTTATGTTAATCAGCTATCGTTTGACCCCCTAACAATTCTTTTGGCACTTTTCGAATATTTACGCTTCAGTGAGCACAATTTAACAATTTCTATCCATCCTCAATTTTGAAATTGTAAAATCCATTAAGGTTTATTGGAAAAACTGAAATCCGATATTTTTCAACAAAGTGAATCTTTACAAGTTGTATGGACATAAGAGGTTGTAACCGTGTCAGGGTTCAGTGAGCACACTTTATAACTAAAGCAAAAAATACCATTATATACGCTTATTTTGGCATAAGAGATGACTCCTGTGCTTTTGAAAATGAAATTTCTTATCTTTCATTCCATGCTCACTCAGCTATGGCTTGACGGACTAAATCTCTATTTTCACACAGAGTTAGTCAAGGAGTGTGAAATGTTCCTGCCAAGTTATTTTTCTAAAATTTATTTCATTAAAAAGTTATGGTATTTTGAACAAAGGGGAACTTACTTTCTGTGTAGTGTTTTATATTCTATAATATAAAATATACCTTCCTTGAATCCAGCCTGAACAGGTGTTGTTTAGCACCTACAGTAACTCGAGGGCTAAGATACTGTACTTGATCTTTATTTGGGCTGAACTAAGGCCAATCACCTATACACTCATGCTCATAATTATGGAATACTTAAAAGACATTTTAGAAGTTGCCATTTTTCCGTGAACGGTACACCTGGGATTAATATTTGCTCACCCCAGGTAAAACAATTATAATCTAAGTATTTCAGTAATGCTGAACATTTTGTAGCGCCCGACTCGACGCTAAAACCTGTGTTTATAAATGGCGGTATTGTTGTTGTTGTTGAGTCACGTGGTGGTTACGCGCGTTATTAGACTTGTAACAGACAATTCTGATGTTAATTTAATGATAAATGAAATTACATTTATCAGTTTTTTGTGTTTTTTTAAATTACTTTAATTTAATACTTTTTCATGATTTTTTGTGGATTTTTTAAAAAAATAAACCATTGTTATTGCGCTCAAACGTATTCTAGTTTTTACTTTAGTCATCTCATGAAATCCCAAAATTGCTTCACATACTGCGTTTTTGTGAAATTAAACATGTCTTGTAAATTTTTTGCTTTTGGACGATATAGGAGAAAGAACTTAAGTATCAACAAAATATTCCATAATTATGAGCATGAGCGTATCTATCGTTGCCATGATGACTGAGGTTTGTAATTTACACCTGCCACCTCCATCATAATAGTCACAAGAATCTACTGAGGGAAAATAGAAGGTACATCTATAGCAGGGCATAAGGACAAGTAAGTAGATATTACAGGCCATGCATTATGTCGGTCGAACGTCAATTTTACTAAAAGTACGACTTTACTTCTTAGCATTGATGTTAAAGGTAATGGATCTATTTTGCAGCCCTCCAGAAACACATCAAAACATCACTTACGCCCTTAGCTTACTTATTAACGACGTGCCTGGGTAATTTGAATATCTGTAACATTAGACTGCAGGGCATTGACCAAATAACGCTCTAGAAAAAAAAAACGTTCCGTAGAATAACATTACAAATTGATTACGATGAAGTTGCTGTGGAAA
>JZLH01S0395773.1:13046-28909 GCA_001188425.1 Eucidaris tribuloides | reverse complement strand
AATCGGTTATCATTGTAATCGGTCCCAGGCGCGTGCCATGTGGTACTCCGGCGTGAACTTCTGACCATTCAGAGAGGGCGCCGTTATAGCGAACGCATTGTTCACGCGAGGAGAGGAAATCACGGATCGCACAGATCCATATTACCACGGTTGGGCGAGCACCTTGATCAATAAGTTTTGATACGGCAATTGTATGATCTATTCGATCAAAATAACACCGAACTTGAAATAAAGGCTGGTGTTGAGGTTGATCTCGAAAATGATGACGTATTTCCTGTAGTCCGTGTTGACGTTTGTAATGAATATATTCATGATTTAGGTGTAAATTTCCCATTCATCAATATCAGTCACATACGGACTAGGGCATTCGTAAAGTTCGGTGTGGCGACACGACGGACTGCTTGATAATTGACGTAATTAGTCAAATTGATATAAGACTCCCACGGTCAAAAAGAGAAAGTAACTCACTGTTCATATTCATATACATGTACTATTCCTTGCAGACTGTTTTGATTTAGTGACATTTTTGTAATATTTTTCAATTTAGTTTCAGTCGTCAGCGTGACTTTAGCCAACTCCGACTCGGATTCATTAACAGCCACTTAAAATGGTCATAAAATGTCCAAAATACCTGCGTCACGCGGCTAAAAACATGCAACTTTACTTGTGTATACGGGTGGGCATAACAACGAAATGTTGATCCTACATTTCGTAAATTAGACGGATGTATTCTAAAAATATGTTCGACACGTGTTGATTGCGACGTGACGTGATTACGTGGGTAATTGGACCAAGACAATTGTTGGCTTCACACCCACAATTAAACACACACACACACACACACACCCCCACACACACACACACACACACATACACACTCACACACATGCACATACAAATACACACAAACACACACGCACACACATGCATGCACACATACAAAGACACACACATATACATACACACATACACACACATATAAGTACACATACTCATGTACCCACATACAATCGGCACTCGCATAAACGTATACAGCCGTACGTACATGCTAGAGGCAAAAAGCTGAAGTATGAATCCAATTGCCACAAGTGTTAATATCCTGTTACATATGACACGGGTTTATGATAATTATATAACAACGTATACTTTTATTAGCACAATGACGAACCATTTAAAAGGGGAGTTCCTGTATAATGATATCATATTTATTTCCCTGCAAAAACTATTGTGACAGGTGATCCACTTTACTAATCTAATATGTTTCAATGGAACCATTTCAGGAAAGGGTCTTTGTCAACTTCATGGCGTTTTTATAGCAAAATTACAGCTAATCAGTATATCTTTTGTGATAATTTTAATTCAACGGTTATCGCATGTGGAACTTATGAATATTGTCACAAAACTATCAAAAAAAAAACACAATTTGGCAAAAAAAGGCTTGTTTTGAAACTTGTATAACGAACTGGATTCTCGTAGGCTTCTCTTCAATGACTGGGGTGTTAAGTAGCACTCATGTTGTTTCCCAATGCATACACCAGATATGGTGTAAAATTCAAACACCCCGGGGTTTATTCAAACACTAAACCAATTGAATTACTTTTTAAAGAAAATACATTAAACACCAAAGTTGTTGAAAGTTAACACTTTTCTGGTATCTATTATGTCCTACTTTGGCAACAGAAAGCACGTGGCATACAAGTTTGAGTATTGATATTTTCATAATGTGCTCTTCCTCCGTGTCAAATTGTATGTAGGGGCGTCAATCGTGCAAGGGCTTGGGGATGGGGCAGTCACCCCAATGAAAATATTAGGTGGCCAACATATGGATTCCCCCCCCCCCCCGCAATAATTTTGATAACTTGAAACATACAGAAAACATAATGCAGGGAAGCGTTTTAAAAGTAGTGCAAGGAACTACCAAATACTATATACTACAAATACAAAAAACTGCAATTTCTTGGCGCCCATCGCGCGCAAAATTCTTGAATTTTTTCTTTCCCTCCCCCCCCCCACGTCCTAAAAATGGTTCGACGCCCCTGTCTAAATACGTGAACACTCATCCCGTTAAACTATGGACACAAATACAAAAATTTGCCTGCTCAGCCGGGCGGCGAGTTTTTAGCCAATTTCGTCCGGTCACCGAGCGGCAGCCGCACAATAGTTTTTAGGACATCGGTCGGTCGCCGCTGAAGTGTTAGCGCGCAGTTAAAATTCTAGCGTCGCCTGCTCGATTTCACTCGCCGCCCAAAACACGCCCGGTGCTCGGGCAGGCGCCGCCCGGGCACCGACCTAATCGAGCGGTCGCCGTCGAACGATTTAGGTCGAAAGTGGAAGCCGCTAAATCAAAGGCTGCCGAGCGGTCGCCACCCGGTCGCCACCCTGTTGCCGAACGGTTGCCGCTGGGAGATCGGTCGGTCATTGGGCGGGTGAATTCAAAATTGGTCGGCATCCGGATGGTGCCTGCTCGGCGCATGTCCGGATATCGCTAAGGCACTCCTCAGCGCGCTCCACAAGAGACAACAGCTAGATTTTTGTACGAAGTTTTCAAAAAAGGCCACATGTATTTTTTACAGTTTTCATCGAATAAAAAAGCCAAAAGCACAGGGAAAAAACAATGGAGCGGGGGGGGGGAGGGAGCTGTATTGTTAATGGCTAGTGGGGCAGCCACATTAATATAACCAGGTTGCCTGTGAAAAAAATCCCGGAGGAGCCCAGCAGTCCTCCACCAGTACTCCTTTATACCTGCAGAGTCCTACCTATCACCGGCGGGCCACCGAACGATTTCTTAAAAATCACCCGATGGTCGATGGGAGACCGCCTAATCGTCCGATGACCGGTGGGAGACCGTCCGGGAATCGGTTAGTCATCAGTCGGTTACTGCCCGGTCGCTGCGAGGAGAAGCTCCCTCGATTTTGCCGTTTTTTTTTAACCTGAAATCGATCAGTGACCGACAGGAAATCGACAGGGCACCGCCCGAGCATCGCTAGGGCTTTACAGCCCGCTCAATATGCTCCAAGAATCGCTGGGCGTTGACTTAATTCCATCGGCGACCGAGCAGGCTATAAATCGGGCGGTCGCCGCTTAATTTGTGACTGTAGCCTAAGAGATTGCAAGACATCATGGTACTGCATTGACGCCAGTGTAAATGACATATATATGTTGCTCTTTCACAGAAAATGTAACTAAATCGGTCGCATATTGCTCAACATCCTTAGTATTAAAAATAACACCCATTTTTGCAGTGGATAAGACAGAAGACGGTATATACCACGAAAAGTAAGCTCGTAACATCGAATGTTGAAGACCCAGTAAATGGGGTATATGGAACATTAGTTATGTCAATAAAAACTGACTCTTCGCCGTCGCAGTTATCTAAATATTGAGACACTAGTAAGTCATCGAGTCAACGCATGAACAAATTGTTGGTTAGGATGAAACACTTTTATCAAGATTAAAAGCTTGTCCTTTTTGTCACGCAACTGAGAAAAACATCCCCAAAAGATCAGAATATACATGTACATAAAATATCCTTTCTCGAGTGCATGGATCGTGTAAATAGCCTTTGGACGATTTTACAAAAAAAAAGGGGGGGAATTATTTCTCCAATTCAGGGGTAGCACCACAGGCACCACAAAATCATGGGATTTTGAGTGATTTTCGAAAAATCCCCTAAGATACTTGCATTTTGGCTGTTGAGGGGTAAGTTTTGGTCACTGGCGGGTTTTTTTTTTCGGGCAATTTGTTTTCCCGACGAGACCCCCCCCCCCCCCGCACTCGCTTAACGACTTTTTGGTAGATTTAAACTCCCGAGAACATTTTTCGGAATTATTTTTCCTAACGAGCCCTTCCCTCCCCCTCCCCTACTGAGCGAGTTTTCAGTCGCTGTCAGGAAAATGTCGGTAAATAATTGGCCTCGAAAACTCCAGAGTTTCCCGACGGATTTTGCCCCCCCCCCTCCAAGATTTCACCCTTGCGCTGCCCCCTCCCCTGGTTCCAGTATTGGATACGCTGTAAACAGGTCCGTCAGAGCCGGAGTGTTGAGGGCGCTGCAGCTCCCTATACTTTATTTTAGAAGGAGGGAGTAAAAACCCGTCTTCTAACCTGGGAATTTTACTCCTTCACTTTATTGTGCTTTTGTCAGACACTAACCTTGTTTTTATTTTCCAATATCATTCAAACTTTCATTCATTTGTATTATGGTTTGTTTCTTTCTGAAGTGCCCTGTATTTTAATTTTATGCATTATTGTACTCATGCTTTTTTATTCAATGAGTTCTGAATGTCAATAAATCTCTCTGATGAGGCAAAAACACCACTTTATTTTATTGTAAAATTCTTCCTTTGGTCACGCTTTGGACAAACTCAATAATGATAAAATACAAGGTATAATGCATGTTCTGATTCGGCCAGCTATCAACATTCATTAATGTACCAGAAGTTCTGGAAAACACGCCATACATAATTATATACTGCATTTTTGCACTTAAGCAGACATCCGATAAATGACTCGAGTCACATTAAAAAGTCTTTTAATCTGTAAAATCAAGCAAGAAATGTCATTGATTGCCTCTGAAAATAAAAACCATTTACTCCTTCTCCTTCGACAGAAATAATTGTATGAATCCCAACAATAACTGAAAGTGGATCGATTCCGCTAAATGGTGGACTACACAATAGTTTGCAACTTTCAAAGATATTTATTGTACATTTTTAACAAAACACATACTAGACATGTGCCTTTTTTATTTTTTGCTGCCTTGATAACAGATCAACCATACATCATCGCTTTGTTTGATTGAGAACCTTTTGAAATCCCAGTCGGAGCAGTAGTCTTATCGCTAGCTTCCATCGAAAAGATATTGTTGTTTCTTGGTTTGCGTGTCATTTAACTGGCTCTTCTTACTCGGAAGATGTAGGTCCATATACAATTCATAATGCCTTTGACATTGACTCAAATACTTCTTCTTTTATAATAGTTGTGGGGACGACGATTTCGAAGAATCGAAATAGAAACGATAAAAAAATATCTAAAGTAATGTTATGTTAATAAATTCTTGGGGATGCATGTACACAAGTTCTTTATTGTGATATTACCTCTTACAGAACAAAACACTTTCAGGGACGATTTTGCATGCAACAAAATGTATCAGCTCACTCCATACGGGCACAAACTATACAGGGCATATTTAACTTCGAAAAAGGCATTTTTTTTTGCATGCACAAAACTGAGGGGGTCCCCCATACCCCCGGTTCCGCCGCCCATAGACCTGTGTACATGTAGCTGTGTACAGGCTTGATTGGCATGGATGTACTGATGTGTTGTTTTCTTTGGAGCCAGAAACGACTTACTTTGGAGTACATGTATACCAAAGTATTATAAATTCACTATTGAAAGGGGAAGTCTGTTGCGGCAAAAATTGTCGCCGGCGACAATTCGTGCCAGGGGCTGACAGCACATTTAATTGTACGATCATGTTCAATGCGATGTGTGACATAGATTAATAACCACATGATTGGGGTCGCCCATCAAAAATGTACAGGGAGGCTATAGAAGGGGTTGAATGGTCACACATACATGTACATGTATACATCATGCACAAACAAACAATCAATGTCTTAAACCCTTTGGCTACAGGAACCAGAAATGACAGGTATTAAATCTTGGGAAGAATCACGTAGGCAACGTTTTAAGTGTGTGTGTGTGTGTGTGTGTGTGTGTGTGTGTGTGTGTGTGTGTGTGTGTGTGTGTGTGTGTGTGTGTGTGTGTGTGTGTGTGTGTGTGTGTGTGTGTGTGTGTGTGTGTGTGTGTGTGTGTGTGTGTGTGTGTGTGTGTGTGTGTGTGTGTGTGTGGGGGGGGGGGGTAATAGGGGAAAGGTGGGTTCTTTGTTGACGTGTGCCATGACCAACATAAAAACCAAGCCACCAAAGTTATTTTAGGGCATTTGTGTGCGTGTGTATATGTGTGTATGTGTCTGTGTGTGTCTCTCTCTCTCTCTCTGTGTATGTGTGAGTGCGTGTAGGTGTGTGTCTGTGTTTCTGTGTGTGTGTATGTGTGTATGTGTGTGTGTGTGTATGTATGCGTGTATGTGTGTACATCTGTGTGCGTGTATGTGCTTGTGTGTATGTATGTGTGTGTGTACATCCATGTGTACAGGTATATGTGTATAGGTATATGTGTCTGTGTCTGCAAGCACTTAAAGGAAAAAGGAGCCAGCAACTAACAAGCACAAGTTAAGAAAAAAATGACATTGTGAGTATTGTGGGAATTATGGTACATGGTGATAAAGACAGCCTAAATAAGGGGTAATGTGTGATACTCACCCTCAGCAAGGCCTTATTATTAGTTAATTTGTGTTTATTTTACGTCTTTGCAAGTTTCATCCCGGGATAAAACTTGCAGAAAGAGCTATAGGGGAGGAGCTTATCGATTCAAACAGTGCATACATTACCACGGTGCGACTAACACACGTCGGGTGGCATGCATCGGTCACGAATGGTCAGCTCCAGACCAGTGCATGTGCGATCTAATAGGTTGGCAAGAACTCAATTTTTTTCTTAACTTATGCCTGTTAGTTACTGGCTCCTTCTTCCTTAAGGACCAGAGGGACAGCTAAACTTCTGCAATGATGGCGCTATTTCAAAGCATCACTTGACGTACGGCGATTTGGCATATAGTTCACACAACACAGGGCAGTACATGTTATAGGAATTAGTGTTATAAACATCAAATTTCAAAAAAAAATATCCTTACAATCAGGAATTAATTAGGGAACATTTTACTCAATATTGTGCGATAAAACAATAATTGGTCGAGTAGATCATCTCTGCCATTTATAACGATGACTAGCATTTTCTGAAGATAAGTGTCTTCAAACATAGCACCATCACTAATCATGATCAGGGGCGTCGATCCTGGGGTGGTAAGGGGGGCAGTCACCACCCCAATGAAAACATAAGGGGGGCAAATATATCAATTTGCCCCCCCCCCAATAATTTTGAAAACTTGAAACAAATCATAATATGTAACGCACGAATATGTTTAAAAACATAGGAAAGACAAAAAAAAAAAAAAAAAAACATTAAACGTAGCATAAAAAGTACAATTAAATAAACTTAATGTTCAATTTTTTTCCGGCGCTTGACGCACAAAATCCGCGCCGAAAATTTTTGACTTTTTTCACTTTTGACCCCCCCCCCCCATTCAAAAAAAAATGGATCGACGCCCCTGATCACGATGAATTCAGGCCTCGTCAAAAGCCATAGTCATTAGCGCTTCATATAGTTCCTAGTGAATCCCTGCATTTCTTTCATCTTAACAGCAATGCAGATACACTCATGCCCTTTCAGAAAATGCCATTAAATACACCGTCAAAGCTACTCTTTCCTGACAAATAAACACATTTTCATCTTCGATTGGGACTAACGAAACTTACAATGACTATTTGGTGAGTCGCTTTTCGACGTCACACCATATTTGAAGGCACAATATCTCTTAATTTACATGTACCCGATACCTGCTGAGCAATTTGTTGGATAACTCATTTACTAGTATTCTGCTTTATGCTACAAATCTAAAACGCAGTAAATTTAACAAAGAAGAAGCACACTTCGCGAGCGTGCGTTCCTAGCCAGTATTTTTTATGACGCTCATGGTTCTATTGACGTTTTAGAATTTCAAGAATTAAATTGAGCTAATGCCAGGTTCTTTCAACCTTTATCTCTCTCTTTTTTTTCACTTTATGGCGCATTATATAAGTCATTTTCATAATGACCTTTAGCTCTGCTACATTACAGTAGAACCCACCTTGTTTATCCTCTGGAGGGGCTATAAAAGCCATCGACAATTTTCGCAGATTGCGTTTGGTGGAAGAACTTTTCGACTGCAAGAACCCGGCAAATTCGTTCGCCAGCGACACTTTTGTCCAACAAAGTTTGTCAAAAAGATTTGTATGAGTTGTGTTCCATTCTACTAGCAGCAATCTCTCACGACATTTCAAGCTTGTTTTAAATATTTGGCAGTATGTCAGGTAAGATTTAAGTTATGTTTAATCTATTTAAAAATGAAATTATCTGAAAATATTTACATTGTAGAAAAATTGTAAATATGATAATCTTTACTGTGTAATGCAGTATCAACATCAATTTATACAATCATCGTCAAATAGTTAAGCGTGTGGAACACTCTGATCTTATACTCGTTGTATATTGTTTCATCATTTTTGTTGTCGGTGGGATTTCCATTCAGTTTGAAAAGACACTTAAAATCAATGATAAGATCTGGATTTACAATAACTTGATAAATTTATGACAAATTCTTGGGCATGTAATACCAATCAACAATGTTGGTCTCTGTTTCAAAAGATTCAATCATTTGGCCAACCTTGATACATTTTTTCATTAAAACTCTTGAATTTCACCACGGTTTCAAGCATTTATTGTATCTTAAAGAAGTTACATTAAAAATCATATTATTAATATTTAATATATGCACAACACTCGAAAAAGTTGTATAATTATATATGCTTTCATTTTCTTCTTGGTTACACGTAAACTGATTGTTTCAAAATTTACGTTACACACCGTTTATTTATTTATTTATTTATTTATTTATTTATTTATTTCACATATTAAAAAGTGACAGGGTAGTTCGTTCAGTACAATATATATAGACTGGTCTACCACGAAGCCCTGGCTCATTAACACAATAAAATAAGATATAAACATAAAATTATCATAAAAGTAGCTTAAAGTAAAATACGAACGAAATTATAGTTACCAAGTACTGCAATCTACTACCATTACAACTACAACAATTACTACTACGTATACCACTACTATTATATAGGCATACTCTTACTACAACAAAAAGAACTACTACTACTACTACTACTACTACCACGACTACTACTGTTACTACTACCGCTACTACCACCACCACCACTACTACCACGACTACTGTAACTTCCACGATAACTACTACCACTACAACCACTGATGCTATCATCACTTCTGCTACTATACAATCACTTCTGCTTTCAACACTTGCCTCAAAACAAAACATTAAGTTTAGAATAAATATCAGACAAGGTGAAAAATAAAAACTGAGCTAAATTAATTCCGATATATTACAAAGTTGATGCATTATATATTTGCTTAAAAGCATGTAGAGTGCTGGACATACGACAATTATCTGTGAGACCGTTCCATATTGCAGTACCAACGTTGATAAAAGTCTTCCTATAGAATTCTGTATTGCACTGATTAATACTCAAAAGTCTCCTGTTAGAACTACGAGTCGTGCGCATTGACATATCATCAAGTAACTTCAACCTACTGGACAAAATAGACGAGGCAATTTGGGTGACACATTTGTAAATCATACATTCGATCGATTTGTGACGCAGCCGTTTGAGAGTCTTCCATTCCAAACTTTGAAAAACTTGGTCAGAAGGTGTCTGCCAAGTGCAGTTGCCAATAATGTAGGCTGCACGTTTATAAAGCCTATTTATTGTTTGATGGTTACTTTCAGATCGGCTGCACCATACCGAACTACAATAAAGTACGTGAGGCAGCACAAAGCTGCAATATATCTTGCTTAACTGACTGGCAGTAAATGTGCCTTTTAATCTCCTAATCACACCGAGTTTTTGTTGCATTGCTTTCGCAACAGATTCAGTGTGTTTGCTGAAAGTCAAATTTTTATCAATAACAACGCTAAGGCATTTATACTGTGAGACACATTCTAAATCCTTGCTGTTAATTTGTATATGTAAATTTTCTTTACTTAAAGTTCTCAACTTCTGACGAGAACCTAACAACATCACCTTTGTTTTGTTAACATTTAACACCAACTTATTATTCAATGTTCAACAATTAGCTTCATTCATAGCTTGAGAAAGTTGGGATTCAATCAATTCTTGAGTATTCCCGCTAACAAAAAGAGTAGCATCGTCTGCATACATGTATATTGTTCCTGATTTTATACTTGAAGGTAAATCGTTAAGACTGTAAATAAGAGCGGCCCAAGAACTGAACCCTGCGAGACTCCAGACGTGATTATCCTGCTAGTGGATCGTTTATCTTTCATTGAAGTAAATTGTTCACGGTTACTAAGATACGACTGAAACCATTTCAAGCTATGTTTTGAACATCCTAAGGAAGACAGCTTTTTTTAAAAGTAACTTATGATTAACCGAATCAAAGGCCTTACGCATGTCAATATAGGCTAATCCGCATGCACGACCAGCGTCAACTTCTGCAGCCCAGTCGTCTACCATGCATAACAGTGCCGTCTCGCACGAATGAGCAGGCCGAAAGCCAAATTGATTTTTGCATAATAAATCTTTGTCGGAAAAATAATCATATAAGTGTTTCTGCACGGTCTTTAAGTTGCAAACTTAAATTAATTCAAACGTGTTTGTTTTTAAAATGTCATGAAAACGATGTATGACACAATAACATTGATTTTCTTAACCTCAATAATATTTCATTAACTTAATCTTTTTGGAAAATGTCTAAGTAAAAAATGTTATTAATAACTACATTTGACAAACCAAATCACCCTGTCAAAGATATACTTGTATTAAAAAAAATGTTCTGCTCTGAGATCATAAAACACAGTTAATTACATTGTCAGGAGACATTTCGTTGAAAAATTTGGGTATTTAGATGTAGCTTTTATTATTGTTTTCTCGTTTGGTCATATTTATCTGTCTCTTAATTAAAATACTATTTCATGACTTGAAAGTAAGAGTTGATGGCTCTTGCTATGGATTTACAATTGTGACAAATTGCATATTACTTATGATGGCAATTACAATGTATATTCAAATGCCTCAATACTTAAAATTATTCAAGATTTTATTGCTTAAATCTAATATTATCTAGATATCAAATAGGAATTACAGATGAATTAATATTTTTTGGTAAATCCAGATCATATCTTTAATGTAAAATGTCTTTTCAAAGTTAATGGAAACCCCGCAGACAGCAACAAATATGACAGAAATAAATTACCATATTATCAGAAAATTATGTGACTTGGAAAATGGACCAGTTCCTATTCAGATTTGAGGGTAAACCTGAAAGAAGAACTAACATTAGAAATGTCCTTTTTGCGTTACCGCGACAGCAGTATCGATCCATTTGTTCGGAGGGGTGGGGGTAAAAGTGAGAGAAATGTGAACAATTTGACGTTCCACGCGCAAAATTGAAAATTGTGTATGTGTAGTAGTATTTTGACGTTAAATCTAATAGTTTTGTACTGCCTGCCTTGCATTACTTTTGAATTGTCAAAGTTCTCAAAAATATTGGGGGGGGGCAAAACGATATGTTTACGGATAAATACTGATAATACCATTGACGCATTAATGCTGTTACTACACTGCTATGTCCTAAATTTCTTTTTGAACTGCAATACTATTATATATCAGAATTCATCTCTTTGAAAATACTTACCTATCCCATAAACTGCATAGAGAACGTAAGACCACGAAATATTGACATCACTTTTTGTTTTGTAAATTATACTTGTAATGGAATATCTGTGTTAAATTTTTATGTTGTAACTGTGTATTTCTGTATGATTTTATGTTATTATATGCATGTAAACAAAGCATATATCCTAGAAGGACAATAAAACATTGAATTTGAATTTAAATGTCCCCCCCCCCCCATAATTTCATTTGTTCCCCAGACCGGCACCTAAGTTATCAATGAAGTATCTTGGCGTGGAAATGTAGCCTTTAATCTAACATTTCTGAAAATCTGGAAACTAATTGAACCTATAATATACGTGTATATATATATATTTTTTTAAATAATTATCCGATTAAATTTATCGTGTAAAGTCGTTACTTTTTGGTATCCTTACAGACACGTTGCCCAGTTCAACCTCTCAATTCCTGTTAATTTACATAACAAGATTAGAATAACGTAGAAGTGTCCAATACACTGTACATTTAGCTTTAAAAAGTTTTTTTTTCTTTAATGATACAGTGTGTCTCAAAAAAAATGTGCAAGTGAAAACCGCCCTCCTTTGGGCAATTAGAAAATACTCTGTGACATGATGCTTACGTCAACGTGAACGTACATAGTCTTAGCTTTCAAATACCGTTAGTTTTGTTTAATTTGCTTGTCTTAATCTCGAGATAATGTTAATTTGAATAAGAAAGGGTAAAATCACGATTGTGCCAACTTTTACTACAGTCCCGAGTAAAAGTGACAAAAATTGTGATTCCACCCTTTGTTGTTGACACACATATCTCGAGATTTAAAAACAAAGCAAATTGAACAGAACAAATGAATTTGAAAGCTAAGAACTTTGTCCTTGTCGTGATGTTATGCATAATGTCACCAAGAGTATTTTCTAATTGACGAAGAGGGCGCTTTTAACTTGCACGAATTTTTTGAGACATGCTGCAGCACATCAACAAAAATTGTTCAAGTGAAAAGCGCCCTCTTTGATAGTTAGAAAATACTGTTGTGACACATGTTTACGTCAACATCAAGGGCAAAGTCTTAGTGTTCAAGATGCTGTTTGTTCTGTTAAATTTGCTTGTTTTGATCTCGAGATATCTTGTAAACAACAAAACGGTGGAATCACAACTGTGTCACTTTTACGGGAAGATGGCCTGATGCTATATTGACTGTAGTAAAAGTGGCACATTCGTGATTTTAGCCTTTTCATTGTTAACTAAACATATCTCAGGATAAAAACAAGCAAACGGAACAGAACAAACGGCATTTGAAAGCTGAAGACTATGCCCTTGATGGTGATGTGAGCATGGCGTCGCAAAAATATTATTTTCTCATTACCTAAGAGGGCGCTTTTGACTTGCACAATTATTTTTGAGACACACTGTACATGTATGGACATTTAACTCAAAATTTTTCGGTATGCACCCAAAAAAATAGCCGAGTCTACGAAACTTTTCAAAGTATAAACTTAAAACACATTTAATTAGCATTCTATAAAAATCACAATTACGAACGAAATGCATTATTTTCACTCCTTTTGTCTCTCTGCTCATAAAGCACTTAGGCGACATGCATTTATGCCTAGGCATTGTTTGTATCAAAAAGAAAAATCATTGTTTCTTTAGTATGTATAATGCACTATACAAAAAGTTTCATCATTACTATTTGAAAAATTCCTGAAGCATTTTTATAATCGACCCACGAAAGGTTAAAATAATTGAAAGATTCTGTACTCCAAAATCGTAAACGGAATAAACATAATCATTCGAAATAATCTCGTGTTATATATAGAGTAGAGGAGTTGTACGCTAAAATTTGTGAATTATTCGAAAGAACTTTGTTACTTTCGTTGTATCCTGTGCGTGCTTTTTACTAAACACAAAACTTCGTAATAAAAAATGGCGCACCTACGGATCAAACAAGCGCCACAGACACAATATTATACATTTTCGATGGCTTTCATTTAATTGCGTATTGTAGTGGTATTTGGTATAATCAGAAAATAAAACGTAGGCTTATTGTTCACATTGACTGAATTGCGAATCATTCCGTTCATTCAACAGGAGGGGACACCAACTTGACCGATTTGTCAACCGTTCTCTACACGAGTGACATAACATCGTCGTGGACTAACCAAACTGGCGGGACCAATGCAACCGAACAGACCGTACAAGTACACCCTGGTCTTCCTTCCTCGTTTAGGAACTGGCGTTGATTTCGACGATTTTCTCCCATCGCATCTTGCGCGGCCATTATCGGCAACAGTCTCGTCATCATCGCCGTCTCGTCTCTCGCCGACTGCAGACGATCACCAACGTTTTCGTGTCAATCTCAGCATCATCGATTCCCTGTCGTCCCTGTCTCTCCCGTTCCACTCGCTCACTCTTCTGGAAGGCAAAGTTCTACCCGTGTGGTTCTGCACCGCGCTCGGGGCTACATTCATGACAACGCTGGGAGCGAGTTCGATGAGTTTGGCCATGATCGCGTTGAATCGATGGTGCCTGATCACGAAGCCTCGTCACGTTTACAACAAAATCTACTCGAGACAGACACTGGCCGCCAATGGTGGTTTCGATCTGGGCTTATCAGCTCCTTATCGCGATCGGGGTTCCTTCCTTGGAATGGACTCTCGCTATAGGCAACCCTGCCTCACCTTTGCAGCTGGCGGGAGGACGGCACTCCCGCCGATTCGTATTCCTCGTCGTATCGGCGACTACGCTTCTGCGCTTCCTAATTATAGCGATCTGCTATGGCAGCATCTTGATCTATGTCCGAAGGAATCATCGCGATACTTCTATCGATCGCAAAGAGGTGGAGGTAAAGCCACAAGTCGATGCGGAGAATGCGGCGAAATGGTTCATCAGGCGGCGACTCTGATAAAGCAGCCGACAGAATGCGCTCCCAACTCAACAAACGGGAGGTCGAAGTCACCCAAAAATCTGTTCATAATCGTCTGCGCCTTCTTCTGCTGTGTTTACCCCGCCGCATTTTCGTTCAGCATAAAATGGCGCCACAAAGGGCTTGCTCTAACACGGGGTACTTCTGACGATCAACGGTTGTGTTAACCCATACTGTACGGCCTTACACACCCCGATTCAAGGTTGTCTTCAGCGCCTTGTTCGGTGGCCAATTGTGGAAGATTCCGGAACGTACAAAGCTTTGGGCAACTAAATACCACATCAGTACTCAACGTAAGATATCATTGTTTATGATAATATTGTAATTACAACAATTTGGCTGAATGTTTTTCCTTGGTTTCGTGTAATTAGTAAAGGCATTCCCCTTTCCCAAAAATGCACAAACATTAAAACAATACTTTACTTGCCCAAGAAATAAATATATTCATATCTTAGATATCTTAGATTCCGATTACAGAGAGAAAAATAACATTGACAAAATCTAAATATATTATTATTTATTATAAACTAAAAGCAACACCATGGTGGATTTTTTTTTTTACATTTAGATTTTCTTAATACGATATTTTATTTTCTAAATAATTTCAGGGATTTCCACAAAAGGAGGGGGTGGGGAGTGCATTAACGTACCCTATATTGGGCAAGGGTGCAACTTGCTTTCCACTGAAAGCCATCCGGAAAAATGATGGTGATGATGAATGATGATGATGATGAGATGATGATGATGATGATAATAATAATAATAATAATAATAATATAATAATATAATAATAATAATATGTTTATATGTCAGTGCTTATGTCAAGTAATTTCTTATCACGAATTTGCAATTTTTTATAATGTCATGTATTTTGTAACCGATTTGAAATGGTAGATTATGTATTATGAATGAATAATAATAATAGTATAATAATAATAATAATAATAATAAAAATAAATAATAAACTAATAGTAATAATAATAATAGTAATAATAATAAAATAATAATAAAAATAATAATAATAATAAATAATAATAATATCAATAATAATAATAATAGTAATAGTAGTAATAATAATAATAATAATAATAATAATAATAACAATAATAATAATAATAGTAATAGTAGTTAGTAATAAAATAATAATAATAATATAATAATAATAAAATAATAATAATAATAATGGCTTGTGTTTAACACAATTTTATAATAAAAAAAAATCTCGATATTTTTATTCTCTTTCACTCTGTCATAAAGCGTTTGAAAGCAGCAATGCTATAATTATTTGTATGGAATACTAAATCATTTGAATGTGAAAATCGTTTTTTTGCAAACTTTGAAGAAATTAACGAGAACAATCCCCGACTCGTTTGCTTAAAGTAAAGTAAATTGGTTATGACATTGTGACATTTATTCATTGTTTCGTTATTTGCTTTTAGCTTTAATTTAAGTAAAGTATTATACAAGGGTATCTTTTATAGATTTCCG